>JAOWMA010000036.1:0-224461 GCA_025962755.1 Colletotrichum tropicicola
CCTAACCCTAACCCTAACCCTAACCCTAACCCTAACCCTAACCCTAACCCTAACCCTAACCCTAACCCTAACCCTAACCCTAACCCTAACCCTAAGTTTTTTTAAGGGGGGGTAGGGTCTTTATAGGTCTCTTTTTTTTTCTTTTTCTTTCTCTTTTTTTTTTTTTTTTAAAAAGTTTTTTCTTTTTCTTTTTTAGTTCTCTAATACTCTTAATACTAAAGAAGTTTTCTTTAAAACTCTTTATAGTCTTAGTAAGGTATTTATATTACTATTACTCTCTCTTATTAACTTATAATATAGCCTTAGGCTTTTATTAACTTATAATATAATTCTAGTAGGCCCTTAGTTACTTATTAGTTTATAATATAGCCCTAGGTGCTTATTAATTTATAATATAGTTCTAGTAGGCCTATTAGTTAGTAATATAGCCCTAAGTGTTTATTAGTTTATAACGTAGTTTTGGTGGGCCCTTAGCTACTTATTAGTTTATAATATAGCCCTAGGTACTTATTAACTTATAACGTAGTTTTAGTAGGCCCTAAGCTCTTATTAACTTATAATATAGTTCCTATAGGCCTTTAGTTATTTATTAACTTATAATATAGTTTTAGTAGGCTCTTAGTTACTTATTAGTTTATAATACAGCCCTAGGTACTTATTAATTTATAATATAGTTCTAGTAGGCCCTGGGCACTTATTAGCTTATAATATAGTTCTTATAGGCCCTTAGTTACTTATTAGCTTATAATATAGTTTTAGTAAGCTTTTAACTATTTATTAACTTATAATATAGTTTTAATAGGCCCTTAGTTACTTATTAGTTTACAATGCAGCCCTGGGCACTTATAGGTTAGTAATATCGTTCTAATAGGCCTCTTAGTTACTTTTTAGTTAGTAACACAGTCTCGGGCTCTTATTAACTTACGACGTAGTTCTAGTGGGCTTATTATAATTAGTAATGCAGCCTTAAGTACTTATTAGTTTATAACGTAGTTTTTATAAGCTCTAAACTTTTATTAACTTATAATATAGTTTTTATAGACTTTCTAATTATTTATTAGTTTATAACGTAGTTTTAATAGGCCCTTAGTTACTTATTAGTTTATAATACGGCCCTGGGCTTTTATTAACTTATAATATAGTTTTAGTAGGCTCTTAGCTATTTATAAACTAGTGATGTAGTTTTAGTAAGCTTTTTAGTCACTCTTTAACTAGTGATATAGCCCCGGACTCTTATTAGTTTATAATATAGTTTCAGTAGGGCCCCAGACTTTTATAGGTTAGTAATATTATTCTAGTAGGCCTTTTAGCTATTTATTAGTTTATAATATAGCCCCGGGCGTTTATTAGTTTATAACGTAGTTTTAGTAGGCTTTAGGTGCTTATTAACTAGTGATATCGTTTTAGTAGGTCTCTTAGCCGCTCTTTAGTTAGTAACGCAGCTCTAAGTGCTTATTAGTTTATAATGTAGTTCTAATAGGCTTATTAGCTAGTAATATAGCCCTAGGTACTTATTAATTTATAATACAGCTTTAGGTGTTTATTAACTTATAACGTAGTTTTAGTAGGCCCTAGGTGTTTATTAACTAGTAATATCGTTCTAGTAAGCTTCTTAGTTACTTATTAACTTATAACGTAGCCCCGGGCACTTATTAACTTATAATATAGTTCTAGTAGGCCCTTAATTATTTATTAGTTTATAATACAGCCCTAGACTTTTATTAACTAGTAATATTATTTTAGTAGGCCTCTTAACTATTTATTAGCTTATAATGCAGCCCTGGGTACTTATTAACTTACGACGTAGTTTTAGTAGGCCCTAGGTACTTATTAACTAGTAACGTCGTTCTAGTAGGCCCCTTAGTTACTTCTTAGTTAGTGACGTAGCCCCGGGCTCTTATTAGCTTATAATGTAGTTCTAGTGGACCTATTATAACTAATAATATAGCTCTGGGTACTTATTAGTTTATAATATAGTTTTAGTAGGCCTCTTAGCTACTCTTTAGTTAGTAATATAGCTTTAGGCCCTTATTAGTTTATAATATAGTTTTAGTAAAGTCTTAGGTCTTTATAGACTAGTAATACTATTTTAGTAGGGCCTTTTAGTTACTTTTTAACTAGTAATATAGCCCTAGGCCCTTATTAACTTACGACGTAGTTTTAGTAGGCTTATTATAACTAGTAATATAGCCCTAAGCCTTTATTAACTTATAATGTAGTTCCTAGGGGCTAGTAACACTTTTTCCGTAGGCTTTTTAACTATTTATTAACTTATGATACTATTCTTATAGGCCCTAGGCTCTCGTTAGCTAGGTAATACAGCCCTACGGCCTTTTATTAACTTATGATACTGTTCCTATAGGCTCCTGTGCCCCTTACCCTTGCGCCGCCTTTCTATTAGCCTGCGACGCCGCTCCCCGGTGTAACGCCGCCCCGCCGCGCATAAGGGGCAGAGAGTATATTATATAGTTATATTTATTTTATAAGTTATACTTTATTATTATAGCCCTAGGGCTAGGAGTATATATTACCTTTTTACCTAGGATCCCTATTTGTAGAAAAGAATCCGCTTTATCCCCCTTTTTTATGCCCTACTTTGTGACAAAAGGTAATTCCAGACTTAGTAGCTCAAATATCTCCGAGCAAGGATGACCAATTACTGACCTTTAGACCAGACAAACCGCATACGCATAGACTGGGAAGTACTCGATACGAGAAATATACTTCAATTGAATTGGTTTGTATGATCGGCAAGTTTATTTCCCCCAAATGCCACGAGATTCTGATGTGTCAGGCGGTCCGGGAGTACCTAGGTAAAGGAGCGCAATGCACCCGCGTCGCAAAGGATTTCGATTTTCAGCACGTGTCTATAGGAGGTTTACTACGCCAAGAGCAAGACTCTCCTGGTTCTCCTTTCGGCGATTTCATTCCCAAGAGTATTGGACATTTGGTGAAAGCCGCTGAATACTTCCTACGCTATGTGTGGAGCTTCTTGGTGCTCCTCCTGGTTGAACGAACTTAGTTTATCCAGTCGGCGGGGAAAGGGGTGCTTATTAACGGATTTCCGCGTAGTGTGAGCCAAGCCATTACGTTTGGGCAAGAGGTATGTTTCTAGTCTTGCGGTCTTTATACAGTCTCACGATGCAACGTGTCCGACAATCCTTAAACGATCTATCTTAAAACATCAATGGAGTCGATGATGGGACGTGTTCTGGAGCGCTTTTACGCCTCCCGGCGTAACGATGGTGATACTACTGTCTTATTGGTCGATGAAGTGTAAGTTTGAACTACGAAAGTTATTACGGAATTGAAGGGCCACTGAACGCTGTGTTACGAAGTGAAAGACCCTAAATGTATGCTGTCCGGTAGGCGATTGCATAAGTACTCAATTTGAGTCTGGAAAGACCCGACGACATGCCAAAGATTACCGCTGTTTTGAGCTTGACAGGAGGCGTGACGACTTCAGCTGGCGGAGTGTAGTAGCTCGTTTATTCCATGGTCTTAGCTCGCCTTGATCTTCAAGCATGCTGACTGAAGTCGCTTGATTAATCTAGCTAAGATTGCTAGGCTAAACTGGCTACAAGTGGGTGAGATCAGCCGGTAGCCATCTTGCGCAGGTGTGAGCATTTTCCAATTTATTCACCCTACAGCTCGGCAGGGGTAGCTTAACATTCTGTTGACAGCAGTCCAATTAATCCGACCAGGCTGCCTTTCTCTAAGGCTGAATCTGGTCGCCCTACATCGAGAGATAAGGAAGAAGGCCATAGGAGAAGACGACATGTGTTTAGAGCTGCACGCCGGCTTCTCGTGATCTTGACCCAGGTCGATGAGCAGACGTCGATCCTCAATCGTCACCTGCACCCAGTTGCGCCATGGTCCCAATTCATCCAAACACGCCCGGGCAGCCTTAAGCCGACCGCATAGATCGCGGACCGAAGCAAGGGCTCCGACAGCATCAAGCTGTTGTGAACAAAGGGCCGAATTGAGAAAGCTCGACAACTGCGCAGCCACCATCTGTGCTCTGCTAGGTGGTAATGATGCGACCAATCACAACCAGAACTATCCACCAGCTCTGGTCCCCCGTTACCTGCGAGAAAGACGCGGCCGTCGGGGGTACCAGCGGCGCTGAAGGACGGTATTCTCCTCCATCTGGGCCGGCAAACGGGTCTCACAGCCCCAGATTCCTCGCAAGCCGGACGGGATCGTCGAGCTCAGCGTCCAGGGTTGCCAGGTGACAAACCAACCGGATAAGAGGCGATTTTTAGTTCGGTTCGCGTGTCTGGTCTGACGGCGGCGACGGCGATGACATGGCAGCCTCATTGTCGGGGAAGTGGCCGTACCAGAGGCCCAAGAGGCCGAGGATGTGGCGGAAATTGTCAACAGGCCGGCGGCCACGTCGGATGAGTGTTGGGGGCTGGCAGTCGGGGTGGTATCGGACGGCGGGATGTTCGTAGGAGTTGTTGCATCGGTGGAAGAAGAGGCAGTGGCCATCACTGAGCGGGCTCGTCAACAGCGTGGCGTTGTAGGTCCCCATAACTATGCGGCCGTCAGGCCAGAAGCAGTCCGGCGGTGCGGAGGCTTTGATCATCAGTTCCGGTGTTGGTGTCGGGACAAGGGGGGGTGGGATGCGAGAAGGACGACAAGTCGGGAATGGTCGTATCGTTAATACTTCAGATATGCTCGTCAGTCCAGCCAAGGTGATGCAGCACTAGCGGGGACCACAGAAACCTTACCTGGTTTTCGAGATCAATCTTCCAGACGGCCGGCTCGTGTAAGGGAAATCGACTTGTCCGAGGCTCGAACCAGGCGCGCACCACCATCGGTATTACCACCACCATCATCATCATCTCTGTCATGGCTGCCATTGTGTCTCGGGAGAGGTAGTGGCCGATCAAGCGGAAAGAGACGGGCTGGGACCGCCGTCCAACTTGAAGAGATTTCGAGGAGCTCTCGCAGCAGGCGATAGGGTGGATCATGTATTGATTGTGGTTAAGATGGCATGGCGGGGCCAGGCAGGAACGCGGAGGAGGTGTGGCTAGTCAGCTCCTACTGAAAACAAGCCAAATAACAGCTGCGGCGAAGAGGAAGCAGCAGCAGATAAACCAGAGTCGATTCGGGGCCGACTTCACCCGGGGGGGCGTGGGTAGGAAGATGTCGATGGGGTCGCACTCGACGAATAGCACAGCGGCGTGGATGGTTGGAGGACGGGCGGGACGCGATGGAGCGAAATGGTATCGTGCTCAGAGTCGAGAACCAGCGGACGGTCCGGGCGTGGCAGGAAGGAGTCGTGGAAGCAGAGCTCCATGGGCTGGCAGACTTGATCCGGACGGCTGGGATGAAGGTGCCCACGCTGGAGTGCACGTGTTGAAGCCGCCGGCAGGATGTGGTGGCGGGTGGGGCTGGTCACCTGTTGAGACGACGGTCACGTGGCCGTCTTTGTCTGGACAAACATTGTCTGGACAAACATTGGCCAATCAGATGTTCCCTCGCGCCCAGATATGACCTCGCGCCCTGATCATCACTTTTTGACCAAGGCCGACTCAACATTATCACCACACTTTCCTCCTCCTTCCACAAACGACTTCCAGCTGCATGACGCGACGCAACATCCCCTCCTCGGCTTCTCTTCGCCCTCCTCGTCCTCGTTGAACCACGCGATACTGCCTGGCTGCTGTCCCCAAAGCGTCGAGTCGGGCATTCTTTGTCGTCCCCCGCACTCGAGTCACGGCCTGGCTTGCTTGCTAATTGCATGACGAGCGGAGGCTGGTTATTGTTTTGCCTGGTCAGCACATATCAAATGCCAACAGCACCACCATTTTGCGAGTGAGAGTGCAAACCACACCCTCGTCTGACCAAGTCCTTGGTGGATTGCACTCGACGTTTTGGGGACATAGTCTGGCTGCGTGACTGTGTCTATCCAAACCCAACTACGCGACCGACCGATTGAAGAACACGAAAGACCGACCGACGCGATCGACCGATTGATGAACACGAACGACTGACCGACGGACCGACGCAGCCGACCGACGCGACCGACGCGATCGACGTGACAGAATACCTAGCGCTACCGCACACACACACACACACAAGCAGACGTCGCAGTGCTCGGGAGAACTCGTCGAGGCTTTGCCCTAGGCGCCTAGGGGTCCAGCTCGACGATTTCTGCCCCCGAGTCCTTCCCAGTGAAACTCTGTGTGTGTAGGCGGCTGGGTCACGGTGCTTGGGGCCTGGGAGAAGACGTTCTGCCGTTCCGCCGTTCCCACAGGCGCCTATGGGTTCAAAACAACGTCTTCTGCAACCAAGCCGCGTGTGTACGTCCGTGTGCATGGGGTCGCCGACACATGGAGCCGATCGTGTGTGTGGCCGGACAAGTTTGACTCGAGAGTTGCGTGTTTCGCAGAGGCCGCTGCGGCTGACGGTGCTGCGAAGAAGTGTTCACATCCTGCTGTGTCGTGGGAGAAGCAATGTCTGATTCCAGTGTGACTTTTCTTTCTTTCTTTCTTCTCGTGTAACATTATCTATCCCCAGCCTGGACACACAATCGGGCAGGCCAATTTGGGAAAACCATGTGAAAGAGAGCAGGTAAGAGACTTGTATGTCTTGCTTTGGGTGCCTTGAGTTGAGATTGCGTAGTACTGCCAAATAGCTCCCCTTGTCGGAACTCCAAGTCAGCATCACGACCATACCCCATCTACACCACCAACATAGTGTGGGGGAGAAATACAAAGGAAATTCACCAAATGTTCACAAACGATGGGCCTCAGAGAGCAACAGTAGTTTGAGTCAAGCTTGATGGATCCTGTGTTGTGTATGTCTGGGTGTTGAACCCGATGTGAGGGCCATCCTTCTCCAACGACGAAGCACCGCGCACTTGTCACACAACGCTGAATCATGGCACGGGTACTAGTTTCTAGCGCAATGGTTTAATGCCCATGTGATGAAAAGCTCCGGTTTACAACCGTAGGTAGAGCCACAGTATGTCAGAGTTTGAACACACTGCCAGTTTGTCATGGCCAGGATGGAAGAAGCGGCGGAGGCTGTATGCGGCATCTTCGCAGGCGCCCTCTCTCCCAGTCAAAGCCGCAAGAGAGCAACGCTCGACCAGTTCAATATGTCGCTGATATGGGCGCGAAGGCTTCTCAGCAAACGGAACCGAAAGCCCCAGACGCGACACAATTTCTGCAAATTCGAGAGACGCTTTGTTATAAGCGAACAACGGCACGAAGTCCTGCCTGGCACTTGCAGCCCTGTTGGGGATTGATCAAAAGCACATGGGCTTGACCAAGCTACCCAGCGTATGTAACAACTGACCGTCCCATACCTGAAGATGAAGTGGTTTCAGCTCGAGAGGATTTCCATTCACCCCCCTTTTGATCTCATCAGCTCGAAAAAGGAGATGCCGCTGCTTCTGCGGCTGGCTCTAGCTGAATATGGGTTTCGCCCAGATTTCAGCCATGCGGACCAGGACATTGCCAAGTGAGATCCATGTTCTTCGGCCCCTACCGAGGGGCGAACTGTCCGATGTCTCGGCCAAGGGCAGACGCCAGGACCCTTTCTCGCCATGCTGCCACTGTTGCTCATGCTGCTGCTGTTGCTCTTGCCACCACCGCTGCCCATACTGCCCATGCCACTCACGGTGCTCTGCTGCCTATCCCACTAATGCAGCCTATGCAGTCAGATGCGGCCGCATCAATGGCTCCGGCAACCAGCAGACTGGCACTATGGTACTGACGGAGGCTGGTTCATGGGCTGAAAATCCGAGGGCTAGATGGCCAGCGCTGCCATTCTTGGCCTGGGAACTTCGTCGACGTGCTCCCAGCCCGATGCTCGGGGTAGACTTGCTCCCAGGTGTTGGAGTTGAATTGGAAAGATGGACTAGTGCGATGATGAGGTCCAGGTGGGAGGATACGGCCATGGCAAAAATTATCCCACAAAGGTATGTTGGATGCTCGAGCGACCAAGCCACCCTGGTGCGTACTTCAGCGACTCCCCGGGGGTGGGTTGGGTGTGGGAGGCCGGTTTGCTACCTAAGAGAAATCAAATGTGACGGTTTTGGGAGGGAAAACCGTCACATTCGTTTCTGCTCTGCCCCGCACAGCCGTGCCTGCCCCACTAAGCGGCAGACTTCAGTGCTGTACTGCACTTGCCGTGCGTTCAGCTAAAGACTCGGGCTAGAAGCAGCGCCTCGGCCGTCGGTCGTGGTGACTACCATGTGTTGACGTCAAGCGGCAGGCTGACGTTGGTCTCGACTGGGACGCTCTTTCGGGGTCGAGTTTGAAAACAGGGTCTTCTAGGGAAGTCAACCTGTCACGCGGCTGTTGCACGAGTGGCATTCGGGTGTGGGAAAACGGATTGATTCCTGCAAGTGGGCTGCCCAGCGATGGTCGGTGGAGCGAAGTCGCGCAGAAAAGTGGCCCGTGCATGGTCAAGTAGGCGCGGCTGGCTCCCAGATGGTTGAAGCCATCGCGACACAGCCACTGCACTAGCCGATTCGCATGCAAAAGCCAGGCCAGAGTCAGTGAAATTGGAGGGGACTCGCCCCCGCTGTAGGAATTTGCGGTACTGGCAGACTTTGACGGCGGTGGGCCTGACCGACCACGATGGGTTCCCCGCGCCGACACTGGCTGGTCTGTAAGAAGAGTGCACTACGCGGATTGGCCAGAAAGCAGAGTCAATGGCAGTCCCGTGTGGCTGGTAACACTTATAAATGAATATGACGACTGCTCGGGCCTGTGTGATGCGGCTGACAAGCTCTGGTTGCGGATAAATGAATATCATTGTCTAGATATACGAATGTGACGATTTTGTGGATGCAGCTTCGATGATTAGTGGGGTCACTGCCTTCTGGACGCACTAGTTTTGGACGCGCGTCCAAACAGCCAGAGTAAGTACCATCGGGGTTAAGGAAGGAAGATGCACCGCCTAGATGTTGTGATTAGCCCTTGCACCTCCCACTGCAATGATACCAGCCGCCCTTTGTTAGTTTCGACAATGACCGTAATATTTGGTGCACTGCGCTGAAGCCATTTGTGAGGTCGCCCCCCGATGCCAGGGCTCCCGATACTAGGACTCCTATTGCCAGGACTCCCGATGTCGCGGTATGAAATCCCTGATGAGCCCGTCCGGGGGGGTAGTATTGTGGAACCCTATCCTGAGGTGAAGTTGAATGTCCACAATCCACGACGGAAGCTGCCACTCCCCAGGTCGTGTGGGAGCTTTCTCTCTACAGTTTAGTGTTCTGCTTTATGTAATCACCCGTGGGCGAAGGACAACACTACCACCACTATCTTGCAGTGGGTGGCTTGGACGCAGCCCTGGACTCGGGACGTCTGAAAGGTGTGCGAGGCACGTAATTAAACAGCTGTCAACCTCTTTCAAATCAATTTTGTATTTTGCCACTGCTGCCAATGATCCACGACGCAAGGTCATATCGCCCACTGCGACTACAATCAGTATCTCTCAGGTCTCATACATCGTCAACATTTCTAGTAAAGTCGAGCGCTGGAGCCTGAACACCACATAGGTCGAGAACGAGCATGGAGATGGACGTGGCCTAGGCGCGCTGCGATACACCCAGGGCATCTAAGGCGCAAATGGGAACGAGACACTAACGATATTACCACAGCCGGGCATTCATCTCCTCCTCCCGTTATACCCCCGCCCTTGATCGCAAGACACAGACTCCCGGTTGCCCTGCCTACCCAGAGAAGGGCTGCCAACCTCGGCAACATGGGCGGCATGTACTGTATGGACGAGCAGGCCCGCCCGCATCATAGCCCAACATCCCAGGCTGGTCGACTTGCTGGCGGAGTCTTGTAGTTCCATTCGCAGCAAGTTTCGTGAGGATAGCCTGGGCGCGGACCACCAGCAGCGTCGGTGGTTCGGACAGCAACGGGGACGACAGGCGCAAAACCGGAGCCGGGAAAGGATGAGGTTGGAATTGAAGGTGGAGTCCCTCTGAAAACAGCTCACGAAAGTGATTGCCGCGAGCAGTGTGCAGGCGTTGCAAACGGGTGCGCGACTGTTCGAGATAATGACCAGCCGTTGCGGCTGACGTGTCGGTTCTGGTACCCGCTCTTGTTTCGGGCCAACCTATTTGACAAATCAGTCCAGGTCTTTTCCCTCAAGATGAGTGATGGATTGGTTGGCGAGCGAGCCATGAGACCAGCCGGGAGATGGCATGGTGTGCGTGTGCTGTGACATGCGAACCATATCGCCGCATAGACAAACGGAGAACACTCACCATTCTGTCAGTATACATGAATAGGTTTGCAGACGCAGATACGGACGCAGACGTTCGCCCAGCCCGACAGCAAGTTTCCATATACGCGCATCCCATCCACATCAGATGGCGGGATCCATCGGGTTGTGGCAGGCATGGTCATTGACCTTCAGCCTGGTTCGCGAGAGATAGACTCACGTCGTTGGCGCCACGAGAGACATTTGTGTAAGAGAGCAAACTGATTGCCAGCGAAGGTCTCCACAACGTCGGTTTTCCGCGAGGTGAGGTGGTGAAGAATCCTAGGAGTCGGCAGGAAGGACGAAAAAGCAACGGGAGCGACGAGGGCGACGGGAAATGCCAAGAAAATGATTGTTTGCGGCGAGCAGGCGGCGTCGCAGAGGGGACCAAGCGTGTTTGTTTGTTTGCCAGACTTCCATACCTGCCACCATCTCATCCGCCAATCCCTTATCCACATTACATTCTTTTGGTCGTTCCTTGAGGCTTTTGAGGTCTGGCTAGCGGTGAAGAGATGTTCCCAGGGAGCAACCAGCTCGGAGGCGGCGATGGGCAGATGCGGCGGGCTACTGGCCCGGTCTGGTGTCTCGGTGTCGGCTCCTTGAGTTTTCATGCAGGGACTGAGGCTAGGGTATTGTATCGCATCGCATCGCATCGCATTGCGTCGTATGGCTCCAGTCGGGAGTCTCAGTCTGATTGAAGAAAATTCCATGAGGCCATTTTGCTTTCTGTGTGCTTTCTGTGTGTGCTTCGTGGCTGGTGGTTGGTGCTGCACAAAGAGAAATCTGTAGGCAGGTCCAAGTTGGGTTCCAGCCACGAAAAGTAATGGAATGCCTGACTGACACGTGATCTCGTGTGGTGATGCACCTGCTGAAGTGTTGGGATCTTCTTGCAGAGCACGTGCTGCAGTCACCTGACTGAGGCAGTGACAGCCTTCTGCCTGATTTCCCACCTTCCGCTGCCAGTGTCCCAATTGCAAACTGAGCACCGCCCTCGACCAACGTGCCGCTGTTGCACCTACGTCGAAATCATCATCCTCCACGCAGCATCCAAGCCCTGGTCTCGGCCACTCACAAGTATGGAGCGTCAGATCAAGAGAAGTCGGTACTGCGTACGACCGGAGACGATTGCCGCGCTAGGCGTCCGGCTGTACCAGCCCAGAGAACGACCAAGTTTGCGCAACTCGTCTGCCCAAGCACTCTCAGCCAGCCTTTTCGGTATGTTTGTGCCAACAGTCGTCTCCTTGTGGTCTGTTGCATTGTGCGATTCTGACAGCCATACCCAGGGACCTTTGTCACCGAGCAACGCCGTGCCTCTGAGCAACTCAATGGCGGAAATCGAGATCACGAGACGGACCCTGCCAACAAAGAGATCGGCTGTCCCTCAACGAGTTCTAAAGACGATGATACGATTCGTGTTGATGCTCTCGAGGCAAATCACAGCGACATCTACCCTACCAACGGAAATCCTCCTTCCAAAGCTGACGAGTCAGACACCGCCAGTGACGATGAGGTTTACATTGACGCCTAAGAGCATATACCTCGCGATAATACCGACGCCTGCGCGGATGATGGCGAGGCAGCGAACCCAATCAACGGAGACGAGCTACACACTAACGCAGATGCACCTGACGATCGAGAGCTGGAGTCTGACCAAGATCATCGAACCGTTTCCCGCCAGACCGCCGTTTCTACTAAGACCGAGTCAGCATTCGAGCCATTGATTAACAACCCCCACAAGACGCCCCCCAAGGCCAACCGCATCATCAACGATGCAAATGCCATGGACCCGGCCAATACCGAAGACCACGTCAACAGGGCTGAACCGGTTGTCTATGCGGTTGATGATAAGGGCATCACCACACGCAGATGGGAGCTCCGCGACATCCTCACCCACAGAGTGGACCCCGGTGATGCAACCCGTTTGCAGCTGTTCTGCTCCTGGCAAGACAGCCAAGACAAGGAGTATAACGAGTATAGCTGGGAACCGGAGTGTCTCATTCAGACGGATGCCCCCGAGCTGTGGAAAGCTTACGTTGAGCGCACAAATCCCCGGAAGGATCCGGGTAAATTCCGCGATCATTGGCACATCCTAGCCATCCTCCGGCATTTCAAGATGAAGGGTGGAAAGATTGAACTCGAAATCAGCTGGGAGGGATCTTCGGAGACAAGTCGCGAGTCCGAGGAATATGCCGAGAAGCACAATCCGGTCGTCTTGGAGGAGTACTGGGAATCACACGGCGGTCGCGCTGCTGTGATCAGTCCACGAAGACAGAAGAAAAGACGTGCAGAGGCCGAGTGATAAGGAATGGAGAAGGGTGTGAGGTCAATGGTAACAGAATTGAGGTGTAGAAGTTCGTAAATGGCGCAGATGCCGCGGGGGTAGTTGCTTCAGGAGATTGACAGATATGCCACTGAGGGCGGTAAAGAATTGCTCGTCGGCAACAAGAGGGATATGCCCAACGAGAAGATAGTCGAGTACGTCTTTACCAAGGAATTCGCCGATACCTCGGGCATTCCGTTTCTCGAGACATCTGCGAAGAACGCCAGCAACGTTGAGCAGACTTCCCTCATCCTTTTGGTGGAAATACTTCGACAGAAAGCAAACGCACGGAATATGTTTAGCTGCCTAGTTACCTCAGATGATGCAATAGCTTCCTTGTGGTCCACACTATCTCACGTATCTTTCGCCGATGATGACCTGTGATGAGACAGGACCAACGACTTTCGCGGCACCGCCATCTGCCATCAAAGCTGGTCTTCCCCGCCCGGTTTACCGCCTTGACGAAGCGTTCAGGTCTTTCCTGGTAGTGTTGCTAGGCGCCGGGTAGTTGCAACGCAGAGCCATGGTCCAAAGCCAAAGCGAGGTCTCAGTGGAAAGTGTATGGTTCAAGTTGGAATGGGACAGCCGCTTCTCGGAACGGGAGTTAAGGGGTCATTTGAAAGCAGCCGGCCGCACCGGCAAACATGGGTCAGAAACACTGCGGCCGGTGGTGGTGCGAGACTGCTACATAGCTATACTTCTTATAACGCGGGATCAGCAAAGGGCAGGAAAGACGCTCGTCAGACATGAGTTTGAGGACCTAATTAAAGCCGCCACAGCATGGGTCCGGTGAACAAAATGTAGATAGCTGTGATGCGGTGGCGGTCCTCGCGATGGCCAACTTACACCCGAACCGAGGAGTCACGCCGCTGTTCGTGAAGCCGCAACAGATGTGGTGCTTCCATTGGGAGGATGTCGGAAAAGCTTGGATATCTGCGACAAGGTAAGGGGAAAGCTATGGCTATCGTCTGACCTACTTCACCTATCTTACATCTACGGTCCGTTCCTTCGATTCACAAACGCCGCGACCTCATTTTCCCCTTAAGCGTTCCGTTGAGACCTGCTGCTGTCTCGAGAATGCCAGCTTCCTCGTGCCACAGCTGCTGATAAAATAACCGCGACATCTCCGACCCCCTTGGTACAAATGGTACAAAGTGCTAGCAAGCCATATGCCGAGCCGGCGTTGCCTAAGGGTTCCCAAAAGCCTCGTTTTCGCCGTCTTCGCCCTCTCCTCATCTCTTGACACAACGTCGCAGTCTACCAAAGTTGGGGCTGATAACTCTGAATTGCTATGTCTTTTGGTTTTGACTTGTAACATTCCGTCGTTTCGTGCTTGTCCTCCTCCCGACTCCCTCTGAACATTCTCTAACCTTTTTCCACACAACCTGGACACTCCTTATGGCCCAGATATCAAAAGAACACTCACTATCAATCCAGATAGACCAGCTCGACGCTTTCCCGACCAAATAAAACACCCCATTACTCTCTATATCCAGCAGAGACTTAGAAGTTTCATGCAAGAGAAACAAAGCTTTGCCGTAACTGGCTGCTTATTAGTTGTTAATTCTATGCGGATGACAACAAAGCCCAAGGCGCTGCGTCGAGAAGGGCAACTATGCACTGACAACTTTACCAATCTTTTCAAAGGACTCAACACCTTGTGCTTAGGCCGCGCAACGAGGTCAAGAGCCAGGAACACTAGCGCAACACTTCCGAGTAGAAGTCCGATGGATATCAAGATGGTCAGTCCAATGAAGATAAATCTAATGACTGCAACGAGAATCAGGACGACTGCGGTAAAGGCAACGGAGTCTACCAGCACGAACGGCATTACGCCCGTGGCGGAGGTTGAGCTGGGGAGGGTCGCAAGACGAGTTTCTCCCCAAAGTATGCATTATCCGTTCCCGCTATCTTCAAAGCTGGCATTGATGGGGCACTTTATCAATTCCGGCGCAAGCAGACCTTTGGCGCCCACGCCAAAGACTGTTCTCCTTGCCTACTAGGCAGAAGACTAGGGGAGGTTGTTAATGCCGTGTGTAAATTGCCCAGGTCAGATCCCCGGAAATCTTTTCAATAATGAATTAACCACGTCGTCGTCTAGTCTCGTCAATGCTTGCCCTGGCAATCGCCGAGGGTGCATGTACTTCCTCATGCGAACGATTTCAGCGCAAAATACCAGACTCCCAACCCTCGTCGCATCCCACGACTATTCCATCCATTTTAACGGCAGACCTAGGTCTCGAGACTCTGTCACGATAATCATTGCCGCGTTCTACGCTTCTTTCAATGAAAAAAAAACATCACCGCCGCAACGACTTCAGTGCAACGCGCTTGAGCATCGATTTAAGTATCCAAAAGACCCTTCGATCTCAATGATGTAGAGCATGAAGATGATATTTCCGCGTACTCTGCCGATGGAGACGTCACTTCCCAACCCATCCAGCTATGCTCTCTCTCTGTTCATACGGAGAGTCCTATCTCTTTTAACGCGACGGTCCGCTACATTCTCGTCTATCTGGCGTGTCGCCAGTTCCGGAAATAAGGATCCGGACTTTTGAAGTTAGATGGGAAGAAGCCGAGTCAGTGCGGTAAGGCTCATTGTCTTCAGGTTCCCTCTTGAAGGCTTTAGGAGTACTAACGGATGGCAATATAGGACAACTGAAATGTCCGGGCCGCTACTACGTCCGAAGCCGGGGACGAGCTGTGAAGCCCGAACCTCGCACGATCCAGCACATATCCAGTCTCTGGCGCCGCTCGACACCTCCCTGTCACGTACGGCCCCTCGGTTTCCAGTTTCCATTGCTCTTGTGGTTCTGCCAGTGCTCTCAACTTCTCTTCGACCAACCCCTACTCCCTGTATCGAACTTGACTACCTTTCCAAATGCTCTCATCGCCCTTCACCAATTTAATATCCGCAATTCCAAAGTGACACCTTCGGCACACCACACCCAACGAGCATGATCCGCGCATTGCTCGCCGCCTTTCCCCGACAACCTTCAGGGTTGATACTTACTGTTCATTCTCCAAGACATGATCGTCATGACAAGCGTAGCTTCAGAAATCTGTGGCGATATCTACTACGAATCTGTGGTTTGCTAAATTTCCGCAGTTGTGGGGCCATCGAATTATGGCTGTGGCCGGGTTCGAAGTCCCTGTGCCGACGACAGGGCCGTCACTATCTTCTCGTTCGCAAAAATGTCTCACTTCGTGCATACGCTACTAAGCACCTTGACCGACAGAAACGCAACAGCCTTCAACAGACTCCCTATCATTCTCGGCGTCATCGGACCACTCGAAGAAGCACCAGACTAGCCTCCATCTGACTTATTATCTAAAATGTACCTAGAATACCGACTCTTCATTCTCCGACTTGTACTACTCCTTCTGCCCTTTCAAGAACAGGTCCACCGGGTTACCCATTACTTCCATCAGTATCAATGGTGGCTCATGACAAGCTTTGCGTCAACATGACCACAACGGCCCCGAACCCGGGGGGTCGTGCCCTTAGTCCCTTCGTTGCGAAGTATCAGACTTCGAGTATAGACAGGACGCCAAGATTTAAGGTCGCACGAAAGCCAGATACGTCGTCTCTTGGAATGGTCAGAAATTGATGCTACTGTTCCACTATTGCCATCTTCGTCCTCGGGGGAAGGGATACGGACAGCCGTTCGAGAGTCTCGTAGTGGGAAAAGCGTGTTTCCAACCGGCTGGAGTGTAACTATCTGCCTGGGTGGCACAGGTATGATGTTGCCTGCTTTGCATGTATCGTGCCGTTGCTTTGCGGATTTGAAGCCTGTCCGAAGTTTGTCTCAGCATTCGCAAGTGGCCGTAGATTTTCTGTAAGTAGTCCAATAGTGCCGTGCTTTTGCAAGTACTATTCTTTTAATTGCGCCATTCTGCTTGACTTCTCATCCTCAGTCGCAGCTGTGAGTTTAGTTCCTCACGAGATGATGATCAAACCAGGGCCTGACGACCTGCCCCGGCACTCGGTCCCGCTTTACGTAGATCGGTCGGAAGTTAGAAGGCAGCGGGCAAGGCAGTGGGCAAGGCAGTGGGCAAGGCAGTAGGCAGTGGGCAGTGACCTCTTTCGTGAGGTGGCCTCGGCAGTGCTGCGATCGGACCAGGTGATTTTCAGCCGGTGCTGTCATCGCCATTGATCGCAAAGCCTTCGGACTGTTTCTCGAGGTCAGCACAGCATCCCCGATATTTGCCTGGAAGACAACGAAGTGGCTGTAAAGACGAAGGTGTAGTCGGCAGATTCGCGCGTACGCATTCGCATCTTCTGAAACACCTTCAGAGGTATCAAAAGAGGCAAGGCCGCTGCCAGCTGAGGTCCAACGCCTCGTTCGACGTTCACTACACGTCCAGAGCCACGATCTGCTCCAGAACGCTCATAGAGTACTCTTCTAGATGCATTCCGAAGGAATAGTGGCCGTGGGTCGACCTGCTCCCGGTACAAACTCCGGCAACAAGTCTCAGCCACGCAACATCCCCAAAACTCGAACACTGGATGAAGCCTCACACTTGACGAGACAGCTCTCCCTACCGTCATACCCCTCAAACTTCTCCCACTTCTGTGGACTGCGGAATAAGGTTTTGGCAGCCGAATATTGCCAATCGGAGCTCCAGGCTCATGCAAAATGATCGGCGTGCCGTAACAATGGCTTAAGAAAAGCTACTCATCCTAGCAGTACTCGCGTCCAGCGACAAACCGGACAACACGTGAAACGCCCTCCCTCTGCTTGGCGCAGTCTTAAAGAGTGCCAGGCCGTCGTCGACGTGTCGCCTCCTGTTCGCTCTGCCACCAAGCACTTGCTTTGAGCCAGACGCACTCGAGGCGGCAACATGAGGACCCATCCTAGTGGGAGCATTACCTCTCTGACTCCGAGCATCAAAACTGTTCCATCCTGCTGCCATGTGGCCATGCCCACTCAACGGCGACCCCAGGGAGTTCGCAACTGTACAATGGCGATCGTCGTTTGCTACGTCTTTCAGAAATATAGAAGCCACAAACTACAGCCACCACTGGTGCAGCCCGTTCAGCTGTGTCCACGTGGTGGCCTGTACTACGGTACCCCGCCGGAGGAGCTCCCCTTCCCGGAGTGATAGGTGTTGGTGAAGTTATTAAACCTACCTTGCTCCGTCCGCGTCCCCGATGTAAATGGGCGGGGCCGTCAACCATCTCGAGAAGGTCGGTGCGTGATACAGCTCTCACTCGCGTCGCCCGGGATCTTGAGTTCAGCTTTGAGAAGCCATAGGGTGCCCTCTGCTTGGCCTTCGATCCAGCCACTATGCCATGTCATCACCAACAGCCT
This sequence comes from Colletotrichum tropicicola, assembly GCA_025962755.1. Classification (NCBI taxonomy): domain Eukaryota; kingdom Fungi; phylum Ascomycota; class Sordariomycetes; order Glomerellales; family Glomerellaceae; genus Colletotrichum; species Colletotrichum tropicicola. The sequence continues at coordinate 17,875 of JAOWMA010000036.1, forward strand.
TCGTCCTTCAGTAACAACTTCCCAGCAGACACGTCTACCGCTGGAGTGCTGTGCTGAAGCTTCGAATTGCAAACTGCGTCGCCGTCCACAGCCTTTGGAAACCCGTCGATAGCTCCAAATGCTTCACAACAGCGCCGAGCACCCTCACCGTGGAGATTACCGCCATGTCACCGCGGGAGAGACTCATGACAGAGCCCTTCCCGTTTATTCTCTTACCACCAAACGTAGACCGACATCCCATCCTTGACGCTAACGATCCCAGACCTTAACCTGTGGACTGCGTACGACTCTGCCGCCGCTTTGCCATAAGTTGGGCGCACAAAAATCAGTCAGTGCGTTGGCGTCATGCCAGGATGTTGGCTTGTCACAAGTGCTGGAATCGTCGCGCTGTTCCTGTGTTTGTCGACAGCACGGCGGCGTTCATCGACTCCGCCACCGGCGTTTTTTCCTTCCACAGCGCCACTGCCCATCACGTTGAACGTGAACCTTCCACACATGCACACAAGCTGTAAAGCAAGCATCGATCACCTTGAAGCATCGCAGCCGATGTGAGGAGTCTTACTCCAGAGCGACGGACTCACGTCTAGCTGCTCGGTGCTTGCGAGCTTTGAGACGCGAGACACTGCGTCTCAACCTGAGAACTCGGGAGATCGAGACGCATTATTGCTTCGATCTTTCATTCCGACCGCCAGCAGCCGCAGGTATGCAGACCTCTGTCACATCTTCTGGCATTAGTTATTACCTGTGTCAAGTAATACCTCCGCGCAACCTGAAAGCTATCCACACAACAACACACTCGTCGAAATTTAAATCAGGCATCCTCGGCCAGGCCAAGAAAACCTCATATCTCCCAACATCCCCTCTTCCATAGAGAGGCAACTTGCGTTGTGGCTATAAAAGGCCCAGTCTCACTATCGAGTTGAGTCCAATGTCTCACCCTTTAAGTTAGCTTCGCTAGAATAGTGCAAAAGCATCCATCTTAGAACCCCGTCAGCCTTCCTGTGAATTGAAGGATCCTCGATAACCGTTTCAACCACGCCAATTTCTCCCAGCCATCGTACAGGCAGAATTAACAAGAGCGTATAAGAGTTATATCTCCTTGAACAAGACGCAGAAAGAATGATAGCCATCTTTGTCTCTTGCTCTGGCTTAGACTAAGCATCGACTTCTTTCTCCTCTCTTCACGAAACCATCGGAATGGTCACATGCTCTTTGCAACGTCCCGATGCGAAGCCTACCCCGTAAATGGGGAAGAAAGCATCGCCAGCAAGGTCCCACTATTCATCTCCTTCTTCACCGGCTAAAAGGCCATCCTTATGTTTTGCTGGGAGAGGTCGACTGAGTCTGGCAGCCCAGCATCATCAAACTCTGCTGCCCGGTTCATCCAGGATCCAGGTGCCCGCATTTAAAGCAATCCCCGCAAATGAGCCCCCCGTTGGAGGATTCGGGCTTTCTAACCAAGACGTCTTCGAGGAACGCATTCGCCCTTCGACTTATTCATGTCGTGAGAAGCCCGACAAGGCCCGATAGAGAAGGAACTCTGGGATAATCAAGGAGAATGTCGAGGACTATTCCGAACACCATCCGAGGGCTGAGGAGGCCATCGAGAAGGACTCCAAGCAGGACGTCAAGGTCATCTGGCAAGCCATTGAGAAGAGGATTAACAAGCGCATCGAGGACGTCGAAGATGGTTTCGAGAGAGCACCGAGAAGCTTCATCCTCTCCAATCACCGCACAACATCACCAAAAACCGCCGGACAGCCCAGTTCCAGGAACCCGCAGCATCGTTCAATTGAGCACGTCTCTGTAGGCACAAGTTGGACCCGATGTTAATGGCGAAAAGCTCCTGAGTACCTTGCCGAGCTATACACATACTCCAGTCTTCATCTTTAGTGGCATCAGTAGCTGTTCCTGCTTGCGCGCCAGCGTATGGCCGCCGTGATTGAGCGTAAGCCACACTCGGAGGGCGTCGATGAACTCAACGCAGCAGATACGATTCATAACAGGAAACAATGGCATGATTGACACTTGATTTGCCAGCGACCACGCTTATTCCAGCCTTTGTCGCCCCCGGGTGGAAGCCCGTCAGCTTCTCGGCCGCTCTTCTATGCTGGTGGCATTGCGCCGAAGATTGGTTTTCTTGCGCGTGGGCGGCAACATGCCCTACAACCGTGTCCCAGATGCGTCGTCGCCCTTTTAAGACCTTAGTCACTAAGACTGCATCGATGGACACCGAGCGCCCACAAGGCGGCACTTTCCTGGTAGACTCGGAGGCTCAGTGTTGTTGAGACTGGCCGACGAGTAGTACACTCGCGCGGGTTCGGTCGAGACCTCTGTGAGGTTGGCCGTAGTCAATGACATATTGTGTTGTCGGTTCTTACTGGAGACAAAGCATCGAAGGCGAGGAACAGGAGTACTACTCTTGGCTGCAGGTAGTCTTTTCCTTTCCGGACTGGATCTTCTCTCCAACTTCTCTTCCTGCTAAGCATTTTCCATGACAAGCCTTCTCTCTCCCGTCCAGATAGATACCTAACCAATAAAAATAGCACCCTCTTCGAAATGTTTTCTGCATCTCGGAGTTGCGGAAGGGGAGTGGAAGTGGGTGCTGCTACGCCGGCCGAGCTGCCGCATGGAGGTTGGGGAACAGCGGATGCGGCTTCTTGAAGGCAACAGCAATTGTCAAGGGAGTGGCTTGACGTCGTAATGATGAGCATGGCTCAAGGAGAAAGTGGCCAAGCTTTGAGATTTGAATCCTTCGCCAGTCTCGCCACCGTCATGGGCGGGTCAGAAAGCCGGGACTGCGTCATTGTCACTGCTTGTGGGATGTTGCATGAGCCGACCTCCTGGACAAGGAAACTGGCGCGTCGTACGGCCCGTCGCTATGATATACCTCGGATGAAGCCTTTTTCACTTGTGCTGGCTGTTGACAGAAATGACCCATGTTTATCAGTGCTGCTGATTTAGACGAGTCATGGCAGAGACCGAAAGCCTCAAACTTTCATGCAGGCTGCCCAACCATGTCAGCGTCAACGGCATGCAAACTTCGTAAGGAACCAGATAAAGAACATGGCCTCAGAGGGGGAGAAAAGGCACAGTTCCAATGCCAGAAAAGCCATAGAATGGTACAAGGCGGGACGGGTTCCTCTCCAAGGGGAAAAGCGGATGGATATCTGACGCAGTGGGAGAGCCTGGCTGTGATAACCTACAACCCGAGATCTTTCCGCTGCTGCAACAGCAATAACACCAGCGTTAATGGGCATCCGCCGCTGGAGTGAGCTCCTCTCTCGGCCCTTCTTCCATCCTATCAAGTATCGTTTCCACAAACCATGGCCAGTAAACATGAAGAGACCACCAAGCCAGGTACTGCACTGCACGAACAACGCGATATGTCCCGAGCAGAGACCGCGTTGAGCCGATGAGCGTCCTTGTCCATAGGGTCTGCAGTGGTAGAGCAGCCAGCCGTCAGCGAAATTCAGCCAGGCAACACGAGAATGCTTACCGTCGTGTCACCCTCCCTGGTAGAGGCCACAAAATACCAGTCTGCCCCGATGACGATAAGCCCCGGGAGAAATCGCGGGCCGGAATGCAGCGGCGAACCGGCGATGCGTTCAAGGTACGTCCACTGCGCCGCATGCCACGTCCCTATCTGCAGAGTCGCCGTCTCGTAGCCTTCGCTTCTCTTAGTCTCGATGCTGACAGTGATGGGTCTGTTCCGTAGATATTGGTATGTCGTCCAATTGACCGTGTCGGTATGTGACCTCCTGCGCAAGGCCTTCATCTTATCCATGATTTTGGCACCGCCTAGTTGTTGCTGTCCATCGCCCACGGTTGGGTCGATGTACATGGCGAAATCGATCATCTTCGTTGGTCCCATGTGATGGATCGACCTGTCAATCGTGGCGGACGTGCTGAGCCCCCAAGTTAGGAACAAAAGCTTCGAATCGGAAAATGGGATGATATGCAACGTACGTGGCAGTAAAGTTCACCGGGCCGGCGCTGATCGTGTCTGGGGTAGGCCGGAGGGCGGCTCGCAGAAGCTTGTGATGGACCTCCATGTTCCATATTGCCTCAGCAGCCCGTTCGTCGTCGCATTCATCGGTGCTTTGGATGACTTGCTTCAACAACTCCACACTCGGGATAGGCCCATACCTCTCCGTCTCGGCATCTTGGTCGAAAAACATGGCATCGCCAATCAACGACACATCCTGATCGTGCTTGTCGATGTGGTCCTGTAATCACGTCTCGCATCTGTTAGCCGAGTTGCTTCTGCTTCTGCTTCTGAGGGTCAGGGTAGGGCCAGCTCGCCCATCACGCACCTGGTGGCTCCTAGGAACGACGCGATGCCCAGCAGCCATGCGATACAGGCGATTGCGCATGTCGAGCATGTTCTCGGTGCCTGCCGACAGCAGGCTGTCCGACTTTCTAGTGAGTTTCTCAAAGGTGCTGAATTCGAGGAGAGGTCTGGGCGCTAGTTCGATCGCCATCAGCTGCCTCTGTGAAGACTTGTTTGATCGACCCGAAGCGGAGCTGCCGCTGGCTTGGGAAACAGAGTCGCCGGGTGCCACGCCAGAACCGCGAGGGGTGGCATCTGGGTCGATCCCTTTGCGTTTTCGGTCGGGTGTTGCGAAGGCCTCCATGATGAATCTGTCCTGTTTTTGCTCCAGGGCTGAGTGCCCGTCGGACGAGGATGGAGGGGTGAGATTGGTGATAGCGGGTGATGAAGGGCGGACTGGTCTTGTCGAAGGGGCTGTCGCCGCGCTTGGATCGAGATTTTGGCAAACCCGCCTTCTTTTGAGAGGATTTCGGGGTTGGTCGACACTGTCGCTGCGATTGTCGCCGTTGGAGGGAGTGGGGTGCTGGACGGGAATCGCGCGGAGCCAGCTTGCGACACGGAGATGAGTATCGCTACTGGTTCTGGAGTTCCAGGTCATGCCGACCGTGTGTATTGGTTGGGAGATGAGAGTTGTTTCGGTCGGGTTGCGGTATCGAGGGCGAGGATTGATGTTGGGCTGAGTGTTTCTTTGCGCGTCAAGATGTTGCATGGTGGCGTTGTCTGGGGAACGGAACATTCCGAGCTAGTACGTCATGCAGCGGGGTCGGAGCCTTGATCTTCCGTCATCCCCGCTCGGAGTGCCGACTTGCCGAACCTAGGCGAGTGCTGACATAAGCTGACCCCCTGCCCAGCTGGCCCTCCACCAAACCCCATTTCCATTTCCACCAGCACCAGCTTCACGATGCACAACATGCCACACAAATATGCCGCTCATTCGTAGGAACATCACTTTTTACTGTGAGATGTCACTGCTCGTCCCTGCCAGCTGCCTGGCCCCGCCAGTATCGTGTCGTGGCTCCAGCGTTGGGTGTTTCTGACGTAATCAGTTGCTGACATAAGCAGTGCTCATCCTTGGCAAAGCGAAAAGGCACCACCAACCCTTCGAAATGGACTTACCTCTCCCGAACAGCATACATGCGTGGTCCGACAACCCGGCGACTGAGGCCAGCAATGCCATGCAATCAAGGGCCGACGAGGCCAGCGAGGCCAGCGAGGCCATGCCAACAAGAAGCCACTCTGGCCGTGCCATGCGACCCAGGTCAGCGAGACAAAGCGATCCAGACGAGTTCTCGGGGCAAAATAGAATTGCTGGTTGGCACCCACTGGACCGATCTGCATTGGAAGCCACGTATCCTGGCTAGATTGATTGCGGTTCTTCAAGGCCCTGAAGGTTTGTGTGCGAGCATCGGATCGAAATATACCAGTATGACCAAGTGCTGCCAAAGTCAGGGCCCCAGAGGTAACAAAGCATGTGAGACATGGGCAATTTAAGCTGCACATCTGCGTCATTGGTGTTGGCATTGGGAATAGTTTCATCTGGAGCAGGGCGAGCAAACAGCCTCCACGAACTGCGTCGCAAAATGCCTTGGCCGAAATTGCCCTATATGCATTCACCACGACAACACTATCTCGACACCATTACATTGTCCAAACGAAATCTTGTTCCATCTCCAACGCCACTGACGGGTCCATGGATTCACGCCAGTCGTGACGGCGACCACTACGATGCGAGAACCACAGGAGGGGACAGAGAGAAGGCCAGCAGGAGTCAAACATCTCCCAAAACTAACTACCACCAACCCAGTTCAATATTCACATTGCGGTGCGGGTCGAACCAAAACCGGTGCAGGTATTCTAACGAATGTTGTATGTTTTAAGTATCAACTAATCTCCAAGACCTCAGCCTCTGAAGCTGTTCGCATCCTTTTTCGAGGTTATCCAGATCCCAACCATCGAAAGGCGGCCATTCCTCGCCTAGAACTCGACGAAGGTCATGACATGACACTGGCCGATGGCCTTGTCCCTCGGCAAGCACTTCAAGGAGGCCGCAATCCCCACACTTCGAATCTGCCGATACGCAATGGCGAACAGGTCCTACATTGGTGCTTGTTCTCATCCGGCATACTCCCTATCACACTCAGCGTGGAAGATGCGATCTCGGCTGTAAGTGAGGATGTGTTGGAGGGCGGCTCTGCGTGGATGCTGGCTCCCGAAACGAAGCTTATGGCGAGGTTCAAACGCATAATCTTGAATAATAGTGGCGGAATGCATTTCATCTCTCAGGGTCAATGCTCTGATGGGGCTGGATGCAGTTGACGGAGACAGAACCGGCCGTTTCGTAAAGCATGCGAACTATCATATTGCGACTCACTACCGCGCAGTAAGGGACAGTAGTAGAGACGCGGAGAGCGACACATCTTGGAACAGGGACGAAATAGCTACTCTTGCGTGTACCCGAGCACCCAAGGCGGTTCCGGAGAAAGCCAGGGTATCTTACTTTAGAGTAGGTCGGGCAGTCAGCCCACGGTTCCAATATGGACAATAGAACCGTCCAGATCCGCTCCAGAATAGCCAGTCTTCAGTGAAAGTTAAGCTCGCAGATAGTATAATCCAGGTTACGGGTCGTCGGCAGGGCGGAACCTTCTCCAAGGCGGTTATAATGGTTTGGACTTTATGAAAGAGATTGGTAATGTAGACGTTGCCGATCGCCGGGCTAGGTCGTTGAGAGATTTCTCAAAGCCGAGTAAATAGTCCATCAGAAGCCACGGCTCTCGTAGCATTGGGCAACAACTTTCTGGCTTGGAAGACAGCGCGAATCCTTAGTTGCCTCTACCTTAGAGAGTCATTCCTGCTTCGCGAGTAGGATAGCATTAAGCTTTGTCTGTTGAGGGCTCTCTTATTCATGCTGCTTTGACTGCCGACCCGACGGCTCAACATTGACGCGGCATTTGCGGCTACGGCGCCCAGGCTGCTCATTATATGTCCTCTGATATTCCGCCGATGCCGAGCACGCAGTATGTGATGGCGGTGTCGTACTGCTCAGCGACTCGCATTTGGAGGAGGGTGTACGACTGGGGGCGGGCACTCAGGGTGTGCTATGGCCTTCGACTATTATCACGTCACTGTACTCCATTATGCTACGTTGTAAGGGAGCTGGGTCCCTATCGTTAGACGAGAAGGCAGAGAGGAAGGCTAGGAATGGCTGGGTGTGAATGCAGAAGACGTAGCTAAGGAGGAACTCTTTAGTGCGCTTGTTATTGTTGCTTGGTATTCTAAAGAGGGTATAGAGTGAATCATAGCGTGGCACAAGTTCGGAGAGTCTCAGACTTCTAAGTGCTTGTCCAGTGGCTCAGCCAGGTCGAGGTTGACCTTATCCAGATCGTGAATAGCAAGGACTATCCCCGGCGTTAAACAATACAACAACAACAACATATTAACGACGATAATGCAGTCTGCAGGCGATTATACATACTGAAACACACAATGGTGGCCTTGCGTCTTTCTAAGCCCGGCATCCGCAACCGTAAGTCAATGCTCCCTGCCATGTGATAAGCTCGGATACACGACAAAGTCAAGCTGCGGCATGACAGCACGCGGGTGGGCTGAACACGGACACCTCACCCGCGGCGCACCAATCGCTTACTATCGGACAAGGGGCTGCACCAGAATCACAGAGCACGCTCCCGAGATCACTGCGATGGTTTATGCCCCTACTCACACTTAGAAACCCTCCCGTCCACCAGACAAATACTGCTCAAATACCCGCCCTCAAAAAGCCACTCTTGGGCCTTTCTCTTGCCGATTATCCACAGAGACCTCTGCGGAAAATTGACGTCAGCAGTCGGGTTTATGGCTCGTTGAGAGAGATGCTTTGAAGATTAATTGCTTTTCCAAGCCGACCACGAAACAACAAGGGATGGAAGGGGTTATATTTGGGAGAACTGATGCAGACACAGGATACAGGATCTTCTCCAGCTCGCTTGCCAGGATATTTTAAGTCTGAAGTACGTCAAATCGTTAGATACCAGCACGAAAGAGCCCCCCTATGTTCAAAATACGTGGTCAGGAAAGTGCAGACCAATTAGAAGCATCGTTGGAGGGGGAAACGGGAATCGGACGGCCACCAGTGGACTGTCCACGAATCTAGAAGATACTGCGAAGCGCCGACAACTCCCATAGCAAAGGAAAGTCATAAAACGGCGAAGTTGGGTGCGAAAGGCAGGGCCATGGAAGAGAGTTTGAAGTATAAGGAAAGCTTGTTTAAGATTTTGCGTGTGTAACGTTAGTATTCAAAGTCTTTAAAGGACTTGTGAGTGATTCGTATTTTTTCCTCTTCTCCCGCCCCTTCGTGGCTATCACTATTGTCGTGGTTTCAGGATCCAAAGTAGCTGGAAGTAACTCTTACGTCGGAGGCAGATTGCGAAGTTTTCTCCAAGTCTGTGCGCATCAGACACCACAGATGTCAGCAAATGTTTCCATTCGAGAGATGAGGCTGGTTGCGGAAACCGAGAGCGGCTCCCTGCGCCGCCGAACCTGCACACTATCCAGAACCTCGGTGGAACGCTATTCAAGGCCAAAGGCATGTATTGTTGATATCCAGTCAAGTCAGTCCGGACATAACATCCGCCGGCGTGGTCTGAGGAGCCCGGGAAGGATGAGGTAGCACCGAAGAAGTATGATGGCGTATAGCTTGAAGCCAAGAACCTCCAGGCCGGACTCGATAGCCGACATGACACGCTCGACAGAAGATAAGGCAGCACACCATGAGGATTCTGAGCTGGCTGAGTCGAAGCATCCTAGAGCCCATAGATTTGGCTGCGCCAGGCAAAACTCACATCCTGCCAACAAAGCAACGTCGGCATCGCCGAGGAAACAATTCCTATCCGCCTCGGTTCGTCTTCACCATGCAAAAAGCGACCAGCGGCTGGCAGCGCAGTATCAACAACGAGTTCGCGCAAGGGGCCAGTGGCAGCTTTCTTATTGGCCGCGAGACATCGGCGTCCTCAATTAATGGTCAGTCTGCGGTCTCGACGTCATTCATGGTCGACTTATCATTTTGCATGCTGCGGAGTCTTCCCAACATGTTGGGGAATTGCGACGGTGCGGGAGGCGTACGAAGACTTCTTTCATTCGATACCAGACACCATCCTCTTATGCTGATCGAGATGACTATCGCCTCGACCGTTAGCAGTCCTGGTTTTGCCGACGCTCTATTCTTTCCATCGAGTTCTGTGCTCGCCTATCGCTGGACGAGCCCGCGCAGCCCATATGCCCCTTGACGCGAGGAGGCGGCGGCCCGAGCCATCGGACCGGCGACGGCAGCGGCAGCGGCCCGTTTGCAGTCGTCAATAATAGAACCTCCGCCGCAGGAGTCAGCACCACCGAAACGGCCGAGCAGCCCACCGTCGCCGAAGTCGAGCGGACCACCCGCAATCAAGGGCGCAACCAGGGCATCGACAAAATAGACGTTCCGCGCGCAAGTGTCGAACATGTCCAGCCATCACCAGTATAAGTCTGAGTCTCACTTAGCAGCAACTTCTGGGGATAGTAACACTCTCACGGTCTCAAACAACCCGCGCACCATCGGATCAAGCATTTTGCAGAGTTGTTTCTTGGGGACGTTACCAGTGACTGACAGTAAAGTTCACTCTATCGAACGAAGGTTGCGGCATCCGAGACGCAATGCGGCTCACATCGTCAGAGACTTGTTTAAGGTAACTTGGTTCTAACCTTCAGAAGTTTAGATCAACGAATATCGCGGCAGAGACCGATCTTGCTTGATCGATCGTAAATCCTCAATTATGTCCTTCTTCTCGACCAAACTTCCAGCACCGTTGATCAAGAGACGGAGGATACCATGGCCAAGATCATCGAGACCGAATTTGCGGCGCATACGGTGGTATCCATCGTCCACCGACCGCAGGCACTGCGTAGCTTGCACAACGCACGTTGCACTTTCATCCACTTCGCCGACGAGCTTGTAGGGACCCGCCATATATGCCCAATCAGGTCGGCAGAGACGAGCCTTGGGGAAAAGGGGGGATGCCGAGGGCTTTGCGCGGAGGCGGAAGTTGCCCCTCCCTTGTTCCAGGGACTAGAAAAGTCGCGGTGAAGAGAAAAGAATCGTCTAGATTTGACGTGGTGATATCGCGTAGTTGCTGACGGAAGGGCCGGGAATACCAGAGTAGCCGGCTGTACTTCTGGCTCGCACCTCAGCCAGGATGAGAGGAAGGTTGGATCTCCTCCTCAAGTGTCACAGTATCCGATTTGAAATTGCTGAGACCCGGCTCTGTCTGCCTACGACGGCAGGAGAGGTATGCGGCACGAACACCACAATTGCGCGTTTTAAGCGAGCGAGAAAATGGCCCCCCAGGCAGGTGGCAATACTACAGAGGGGGGCGAAAGCACAACGGCTCCGAGATCCAAGCAGGCCCTCGACCTAGTCATGGGTAGGGACCGTTTCTTAACTACTATTAGAACTTAGCTTCTCGTACATCATCACTCTCATCACTTATATTACTAGCGAACGACGGTCTGAGGGTCCTTCAAGCTTTAGCAGGGAGCACACTCATGACTTCGAGGACCGTCCATCAAGACCATGCATTACTTCACCCGCGCCAGCTCCGCTGCTAACACCGCCCGCCGCGTCATATTTGTGAAGAACTCCAGACGAAACTATTTTCCCATTTCACAATAATCATTACTGACAGATTACCTTGTGTAAACCTAGTGCGACAACGATATTCGAGTAGAATTAATGACGGTGGTATTGTAGACGTTCTAGTATCTTGGAGACGAACAGCGCCTAAGTATGGCTGAGGAATGGCAGTTGATTAGAAATAACTCACATACAAGTGTGAATACCTAGTCATGTAAATTTGTGACTGTACGGCGCTGACGAAAGTTCGCAGATATACCAGGCCCATCCAGAAATGCTGTCCGGCAGCTGCTGGGCTTGTGGGCCGGGGAAGTAAAAGTATTCAGTCTACGTCGACGAAGGCCTCTTAGCGGCCAGATGACGTCTTTATTTGCCAACGAGCTCAACAAGACAGGACCAACAGCGGAGAAGCCGCGCCTGTTGGCTTTGTCTGGCAGGTTCCAGAGTGTTGGCAGTTATGAATCGAGGGGGTCTTTGTCCTCGGAGTCTACATACCTTGATCACCACCACGATGCAGTTACGGGCTGACCATGGGCCGCCGCTTCAATCTTGCCTCCTATCATCACTGTATGTACTCATCTGGAGAAGTCTCCGAAGCCGGCAGTGGTCTCCGGGGGTTAAAAAGAAGCTGGCCTCGCGATTGCAAACGGAGGCCCCGGGGGCGCGCTTCGTGCTGCGCAAGACACCGGTCGGAAAGTCAAATTGAACAAGGATCTCACGCACTGGTTGAATTTGTTCCTATTAACACAGCTCCGACTCCATGCGCCCTGGATCATCATTGCCGTCGTTTTCGCCGGACCCGCACCCCCCTTCACCCGGCGGAAGCTCCCGTAGCCGTAATGTTGCAGAGGTCCAAGGTTCCGGATTCAGTACTTGTCAGGGCCCTTGATGGTCGGAGACGATCCTTTCGGCCGCGTTGAAGTCATTGTCCTATGGGGCCTGAGACCTACGTAGGGCCCCAACACCAAGCAGTACTCAAGGGTTCCATTGATGTGAAGCTTTAGCAGGCAGATGTGCGTTCCGCGAGCTGATGATCCGCTCGCAATCGCCGGATTTATGGATATGGAAGTTTCCGGAGACAGGAGAAAGAGCAGGAGACAGAGCATAGAGGTTGTTGAGACAGAATTAATGGCCAAAGGGACTTAACGCTTCTATGGCACTGATCCCAATGTGTATGGGCAGAACCTGAGAAGCCAACTGGGTTCTGCACCGCGACCTCAAGTCCGCCAACTGCGGCTACATTTAGAGACCAGCGTCTTCCGAACGTGAAAAGTCATTGAAATAGCTGAAACCGACATCTGCAAGCTCGCCTGTGCCTGCCACAGTGACTTGCCTGGTCGACGCAGTTTCAATCTTCTCATCTGTCTTTCGCTTTCCTCACTTTGTCGCAGTCTTTTTGCATCCCCGCAGCATAAACCGCCTAAAAGCCGATCTACACCAAACCACATGAATACTTACCGCGGAGCAGTGCCTTTCTCGTGAACGAATTGGGGAACGAGAAGAGTGAGGCGCTTTGATCCGTACTTCCGCATAGTCCGCGCCCATGACCCTGAAAAGCTTCACAAGGTCAATCTGATCCTGTTCTGGATCATTATTGCCGTCTCACGGATGTAACTCCTCGGCTTCTTCAGCGCGATGGCGAAGGGGCAGGCGATTATCATTAAGACCTTGGACTCAAAGGAGACCTGAACAACAACAAGGCGTGTTCCACGACAAAGTTCTTCAACAAGGCCGTGCTATTCTTCGAGGAGGCCACGAAGAACATAAAGAAGGGCGACACCAACTTCGGCGATCTACCTCACGTAATCGAGAGTGAGCGTTTACGTATGATCGCGGGCACGAGGACGAGATACAGCCCGAAAACCCGATCTAAAAGAGGTACTACGACAGCCCGACCATGCACAAGAACGTGTGTGTGCCTATGATGGAGAGCTCGGCAACAAAGCAGGCCATGAGTCAGAGCCGCGACCAACGTTCTTGATCAGGCCCACGATCTAGGGCCTAACCCTGAGCCCGAACTCGTCGACGGCCCCCGGACATATTCGCTGAGTTGAGGAAGGACGCAGACAAGTACATGTTTAAGTACCTTTCCAAGGTCACACACACATCCGAACCCGATGCAGACGTGGTGGGCAAGTATATCTGCGAGTATAACGGCGAGAAAGTAATCATTCCCATGCCACTTAAACGTACGATTACGCGCATAATGTGCTTGCTCGAGGCCGACGGGGAGTACGAGGCCGAGGACATCATCGAGCCTACCCTCAACGCCAAGGACCCGAACTAGTTCTCGCATGGGTACGTGTCGCCCACCCTCACCCTCCCAACCTCAAACTGATCTTGGCCACGTCTAAGCATGGCAAGACAGAGTTCCTGGTGGCCACGATGGTGCCGCTGGAAGTGGTCTTGACGTAGAACTTGGCTGCGTCCGGGACGCTGCGCCTAGTCTTACTCACCTCCATAGTCTCGCGTCTCATAAAGCAGCTAGAGGAGATCTTAGAAAGCTTCTTTCACGCCCAATTGAGTTATTCGCGCTCGAGGCGGTGTTTCTGCCGCCGAACGTGTGGCAATTCTTGCTTATCGTCGGCTGTATATTGAGCTGAGTCACAACGTTGGCCATTCAGGGCAGTGAGCTCTCACTTGCCATTGGCTACACTCTTGGCCGGCTTCGCGATCTACTTCTGCCATAAATTCTGCTTCGTAGGCTCGGCCTGAGCCGGTTCGGGGACAGAACCTCAGCGTCCTCGTCGTCCCCGTCGGCCTCGTCCCTGCTGCTGCTGCCGGTCTGATTCTCGCTGTCGATGGCGAACGCGTCCAGCGCTGCCAAGGCCTCGATCCTTGAAAACCTGGGCCTTAGAGGTGGCGTTATCCGTGGGTATGTTGTTAGCCAGGCTTGTAGGTACGTTCGTGGGCGTTGCGTTAGCACATCTAAGTGCGGTTTGATTTTTTTAAGGCTCATAGCTGCACTCCAGGATAATCATGAAGAACTCTTCCATGCCCACGTTCCTGATATAGGCGTCGTGCATGACCAGAGAGTAGGTCTTGACGTGGTGCTTGCTCGCGTTCATGTTGTCGTCTATATTCCAATTCTTGGTCCTCTGGTAGTATATGAGGTCGAGTCATACTCGTTGCAGTCTGCAAGCACATTCCCGTAAAACATCTGACAGATGAGACAGATCCTGGTTCCGTATTAGTACATGGTCAAGGTCTAAGTCGAGGTCAAGGGACGATGCGTGCGTGGTCAGGATTCTAGCGCCATGCGCTTTGATCTTTGATCGCAATTGTGTCCGAGATGTCTTCACGTGCAGGTGGAACGTGGTTATGCTCAACTTCTCGAATACGGCCATGTTCATCGTCCTCTCCGTGGCCTTAGGTGTGCTAATAAGTAAGTCCAACTGCGAGCTCCTGCAGAGGTTATGGGATACAATAAGTTCGACTATGTCTCCGTGTCCAAGAGGGTGCAAGCATTTGTAAGCAAAGGCAAGTTCGCGTCCATGCATTTGGACCTGATGCCCATCGCGACCGCGGTGACTATCACGGTGTCAATTATGATCGTAAATGATCACCTTCACCGTCTCGGTCGCGTAGTCTGGCCTACAGAATGGTTCATCGTAGTTAACGTCCAGACCCCATACGTATACGTGCTATGATCTCAACGAAAACTTAGACATGTTTGGAATCTCGGTTTAAATCTAGGACTAGATAACGATCATGGTCTAGACATGTTCGGGAACGGCTGGACAGCCTCAACCAAGACCTTGAACGTGTTCATCATCATTATCAACACCGGCTACACGCCCGGCTTCGTTCCAGCCTGAGGAGCAGCAGTCGCGTGTTGGTATGCAAACATCATTGCAAAAGGGGTGGTGCCCGAGGTGAAGGCGTCGCTGGTCTGGGCCAGGATCGTCTGCAAGATCGCCGGCTTGCGGAGGGGGTTTGCCATGCCCATGAGGCCGTCCGAAATCTAGATGCCGATCGAAGCCGCTGCCGGGGCCCGTGGTGGTTCATAGTCTCGAGGTTGATTAACTGAACGACTTGAAGACGTCCTTCATTGCCTCGTCCGGGTCGTCGCTCGTGGACGCAACTGTGACCTTGCTCTCGGAGTAGTCATGGAACGTTGTTATGTTCCCCGTCGTTTCCATGAAGAAGGACGTGCACCCGACCTTCAAGTCGTTGGAACTGTCACGGTGCAGCTGTTGACAAAGGCCACAGGCCTACAGACAAGCACGAGTACGAGAGCCCGATCATCATAGCGAACTTGGACATGTATGACTAAAGCAGCTGCGGCAGGCGGCATAGCCGGAAACCCACAGCAGCCAGTGCCCGAGGCTACTTCGGGGATGTAAAGGTCATTAATGGCGTAAATCAGAAGGACAAGCTTTCCTCTTAGTGACTTCACATGGGTGTCCGACACCGAGTTCTCAAAGACCCCCCAGCCTTCGCATTTGACCTCGTCAGTCGCTACCGGCCGGGGACTCTTCGCACTTGTCGGTCAAGCTCCATTTGGATGTCTCCTTGTAGACATCGACAGCCAAGACCGGTTTCATACCAGGTCAAGGAGACCGAAACAACTGGAGAATGCCCCGGCCGGGCAATCTAGGGCTGCGGAACACGACCTTGGGGCTGCCGGTTTCAATCACATAGCAGAGGGTGGCATCTGCTCGGACATCTCTGCCCTCACATGCAAGGCCCTTTTTACTAATCTTTCATGTCCTACTTGAAGAGTATCCTGTTTCAAGTTTCCAACTACATGGAACCGTGGTCCTATTCTTGTACGCTGAACTCGGATCGTAATCGTGCCCAGCCTTATGCCCCATAAACCGTGCAAGTAAAGCCGGGCTTGCGGGATGCTGGCGGAATGCTAATCAGCGACCTGTCATGAAATACAGTTGTTTGGACTACTCACTTGCTAGTCTGTTTTCGCAATTTGTCCTTGCTTCCCCGAAGTCACCGTCCTGACGATGCCCCAAAGGTACATGTACATCCCATGATGCGGCTGGTCTCGTCCACACCACTATGGTGTTAGGGGTCGACGCGCAGCCGAACTTATACAGGAAGCGGAGGAGCAGAACATGAAGTCATGCCTTACCTTGGTCAATGTTTGTGCCTCTGCCCGACCTATCTCCAACGTTCGAGACCTTTAAATCCTTAAGATATTTAGCAGTAGTCAGCTCAATACTATGAGAAGGAACTCGGTAGAATGATGATATGCCGTGGGGAGTAAGGACATAAGAAATAGTTGGGGAAGAGAGAGCGATGGGCCAGGCGAAGGCTGACAGATCATGGGCCGCAAGCGGGCGAAAGGCCTTTCCGCGAATTTCCCGCCATTGACCGGAGTGCTGGATGGACATTAACCACTGACCCAGCGGGTTTCGTCGTCTTTTGTGGCGCTTTGGACACTTGAGACTGTCTTTGTATCTCGAGGCGACGCGAAATCATCCCCAACAGCTAGGATGGCGGCCGAAGCCCTTGAACACAAAAGCCTATTCACATCTTTGACCTACCTGGGCCAGTCTGGAAGCCTCACTCAGCCATTTACTCGTCATTGCTAGTCCTATTTGCTGTTGCTATGAAGCCCAAAATATGGACGGTTGGTAGAGGCTTCGGTTCGATTACCGTGAGGCAGACATTTGCCGCTGCTTGATCTCGTGAGTGGCCACAGGCTTAGACAGTTACTCAGTCGTTCTGTGTATTCCAGTCTGCTTGAAGCACTTCTTTCCTGTTGTATTTGCCGTTCATTCAGTCTTCCTATCGTTCAAGATTCATTGTCCAGCCCGCTACAAATATCGATCAGTATCTTTAGTAAGGTGCTTGTCGACCCGGAAAGCTCCCAAAAGTTCCAACTGAAGTGACTACTGGATTCGGATTTGCCCAACATGAAGGTTAAACTCTCGAGCTAGAGGCTCCTACTTGTGCATCTGTTTTGGGGATGCTACTCAGCCAGCTGCAGCTCGTGATCCAGGGAGAAAAATCATTTATCCCTTGGACAGTAGCTAGCTGACAGGGTGTTGAACTTCAACGACAATAAGAGTGATATGCCGAAAGCGCGGCTGAAAGATCGCCTTGGCTTCTCTTCGTGCATCCTATTGAAGAAGTTATCGAAGACAACATTCCTTGGGTTATCACAAATCAACAACTACTACATGCTTAATTGTGGGCTAGTTGAATCTCCGTGGGACTAACCGTTGTATAAAGAGCTTCCTAGCATTAAATGTTCTGGAAGAGACGGCGCTGCTTTCTCTTTGATCCAGATCCCGCCGGCCGAAGTCGAGAACTCAAAGTAACCCATATCCAGGTGCCGGAATACGGACCAACCCCCAATCTCGTTCCCGAAGCGTCATAACACTCAGTTTCTGGAGCCTCGTAGGTCCATCGCCGGCTACATCCCCACGTGGAAATGGAACCGTGCTCTGTGAGAGTACATAAGTGAAATTGGCCGCAGAAGAAGTGGAAGTAAGGTAGTTCAAACGAAAGTAGGCGATGGCGGGGGGCTCGAGGACCAAATGGTCGGGTACCAAGAAAGTCAAATGCCGCCATTCGCAGTGTCTCTTGGGAAATCCAAATAATATTCTACTTCAGCAGTTGCCTTTCGGCACATCTCTACTTCTCGATTGCATCAGTGTTATTCTGTATCAGAGGGTCTATCAGAACGTCATTCTGGCGGTGCCTGGACCCGATCAAGGTCTCGGAGGCCGGCAAAGGCGGGCGCTTGAGACGGCGAACTTCTCAGTGACTGATGGACATACTACCGAAGGTTCGTCGGGCTTTTCAGAGAGAGCTTCATATAAATCAAACGCTGCGATTTCAGACAATAATGGCAGCCGTTGGGGCCGCGAGAAGGGTCCTGTAAGTGCCCATGACAGCATCCAGGCTAGGGACAGAGTCACCATAGAAAGAACTCTTCATTCTCCAGAAACCTGTCAGGCATACCGTGGCAGCGCGTCATATCTCCAGTCCGCCATGAACAAACTGGCGCCACACTATTCACTCGGCCTACGCGCACCGGACGTCGTCATCTTTCAATTTTGGCACGGTAGCGCATTCACGGTTCTGGTTTGGCATAAGGCAGCCGGAGCCGCCAGCCTGCGAAGAAGCCGAAGACGACAAATGTGTTGAGCGAGGGCGCCAGCGCGCAGCCAAGGAGCCAGAGGGGAATTGTGCGGCTATCTTTCACTGCTTTTGCTTTTGGAAGCCGGGTCTTTTGTAAATCCATAATGACTCGAAGCTGGTCCTTTAATACACTTATTTCCATGTTTCTAGTTCCGTAGAATGTTCCTGTCCAGTAGCGATGCGGGCGACGAAGGCCAGGTACGGAAACCGCCAGCACTATGAGGTCAGAACGTCCCGATGGCAACCTCTACCTAGCACCTCGACAGCTGCGTCGCAGCCTGTGGCACCTTGAAGCGCCAGGACTGGAACAAGAATGCTGGTAGTGTTCCGGTCTTGTCCTCCTTCTTCCATAACTTAGTTCGACTTCTCTTTAAACTTCGCGGGAGAAGTAATCCTCATTCCAAGTCGCCTAAGCACCGTATGCACCGATGCGGTCGAGGCTCAGGACCTAGCACAGCTCGCGCTCCCGCCGACCATGTCCGTACTCTGATATATGGGAGTGTCCTACCGGTATGTGGCACTCTTCAATGTTCTGAGTACAAACTTGACTGAAATCATTGCAGCTCTCTGCGTTGCAACTCTTCAGAGTAAGGACAAGAGTATTGAATGATGTTGCCCCGACTTGAAAGATTTGCTGTTGGTCAACTACCGCATTAACTACCAAAGGTTTGAGCGCACATAATTGGGTTGTGTCAGGCGGTACGGGTGGAGCTTTTCTGCAGACATTGTACACGCGCGGAAAGCCAAGTAGTCCCCTGAGCATCCATCTATGCCTAAATTATTCGTGACAATTTCCTACTCTCTCTGAGCAAGTGCAGCTGGTAGGTAACATAACTGGACCAGCACCCAGGTTGGGGAGTCGTAGGTGGGCAACGGGGACCAGAAGGGCCACCGTCGTGGAGGCGACCAACGTGAACATGGCCCCTGAAGGCAACTTTCTTTCCCCCACTCTCGGCAGACCGCGGCGTCATCGAGGCGGCATATACACATAGCCCTGAATCAGGCCAAGGTCATAGTGAGGAGTCCATCATACTCCCTCGCTGACTGGCTGTGCAGGTGGTTGGCGAAACCTTTTCTTTCTCGGAGCAGGCGGCTCCAAGTCGTCCTCAAGCTTGTTCTCACTAACTTAGGGGTAACAATAGGTTGAGCCCTGATAGAGTTCTGGGCGCGGGGATCTAGCTGGTATACTATCCGCCCCCTTGTTCCAGAGAAGTGGTCATAATATGAAGGGGCTGGCGTCCTCTTCAGACCTGTCATTCATGTGCGAACTGCGTCGTTCGTGGTCGTTTGCGCTGGGCGCGGGTTAAGGGCCCGAGGCGCTACTGCAGAGGAATCGTCTGCGGAGTTTACTCTAGGAGCACGAACGAGACGACTAATGGAACGAGATTATCTCGTAGGTTTCTGCGCTTCTTTAGATGTCTGCAATTTTTGCAGATGTCTGTACTTTTTGCAGATGTCTGTACTTTTTGCAGATGTCTGCACTTTTTGCAGATGTCTGTAACTTCCAGATGCCTTCGCTTCTTGAAAAGGGCTGCGCTCTTGGGAATGTCTGTGGTCCGCATAGATGTCTATGATTCTCAAATAACCCTACCCGTCTCTTGCTATCAATGGCCTCTCTTGCTGAAAAAGTCATTCCGCGGTGAAATAGTCGTTCGAACTGAGGCAAATTACACTAGCCTAAATATGCTCGGACCGGAGAGGCCGCTGGAGGCCAACACATCCTCCCTCATGACGTAAACCGCACTGCCTGACGTGCCGTATTTCAACGACAACTCCGTCAAAGTGGGCGTTATCTACGACGTTGGACAGATTAGCATCCCCCGCCCTAAATTAGAGATGCCTTGTCTTGGTATAATGTCGAGAAGGTGACGGTACATGCCCTTGCCCGTTTGGAAGGTTTCTGGAGTCTCTGGTAATCTAGACATTCCGCAGCTGCGACAGTACCGCGAGACATCCAACTCTGTTAGACTCGGCTAGTTTATTCCTCTGAGGCACAACTGCGGTCTTATCACAATGTTGCTAGAATGGCGCATCTTGTGTCTCGAACTGCTGAAGCATTTAGACAGGGGGGCAGGTTTTTCAAAATCTCAATGTAAACGGTCGAGGACAAAAGTCAAAAGGACAGCGAAGGCCCTAGCGGCTGTGTTTCTCTGCGTCAAGGTCCCCTCCAAGACTGAAGTTTTGACGACAACGTATATGAACCGGGACACCAGGGAGTCGTCGAGCGACCACTGGAAACCGAGAACACTCATGCTGAGGGAAGCCCGCTTTTTGTTGATGGACTCTCGCATCTTGAGGAACACCATGCGCCAGATCTTACATGTATCAATGAGAACGGGAGTTTAGTATCATTCGAGTGATTTGACGGAAGACAATTGAGAAAAGCACCGATGTTTCGGGATCACTTTTCATAAATGAGGCACCACCAGAAACCCAAATACTAGACCCTAGGTTCGATCTCCACGAAAAAATGCTCCGCCACTACGACTCAATAGACTATATCTATTTTTACGGTCATGTCCGGCGCCGACGGCCCATCTTTCTGGCGAGCTCGATCCCAGCTTCATTTGATATCACATTAAAGAGATGTGGATTCACTCGACTTCTATACCGGGTTCTTGAAGTCGTCCGCGAGGATCAACTTGAATTCCAACTCCCACCCCAGTCTCTACTAGCATAGCTACTTCAAGCAAGCGATCTATGTCGAATTAACAACCGTTGCATCTATTTCTGGGCAGGCGCTTGTAGACTTTGAGACAGTCTCCATACAATTGTGAAGATGGCCGCTATGGTGTGTGGAACTCAACAAGGCCGGACACGGGGTTTCCGGAGTCGACAAGGAGGTGGGCATTGTTGATCTCACCGTAGTTAGAGAGCCAGATCGCCTGTCGTTGAGCTAGTGAACAAAAGTAGCTTTCGCTGCCTTCGAGATCTGCTGGCTCTGGTAAACGCCTTTTGTGGCGTAACGTTCTTTAGACTGGGGTCCGTGTGGCCAGATACGGCGTCGTCGCAGTCGCCTCAACCCGAGGGGAAGCCGCCAGCCCGCGTTCTGCATCTTGCGCTTCCTGCATTCTCGTCCGCGCCAAGAAGTCAGAAAGGCTCTGCTGATAGTGTGAATTCTGTCGAGCCGAAGCTTCGACCGAGGTTTGGGGTGAGCGTCGGAACTAAAGCTAGCAAATGCTGCTTGGGCGGCAGGAGTATTGGCGCGATCGACTCTGATACCGCGGTCTAGCTGAGGGACGTGATGACCTTTGTGGCACGTCGTCGGGTTGATATTATCGTGCTCGAGAGTATTCAGCGGTCGGATTGTAGCTACAAAGGGAATCAGATAGTCAAACAGAGAGAACACGGCGGCAGAAATCAGGAGGGGTTCATCGATACCCAAGTTGCAATGTATGGCATTTGAGCCATCACTCTCGAGGGCTTTCAAACGCGATTGTTGGTCTAGTTCTCAGCGGTTCCTATCTACAGGCCGCTCTTAAATTCATTCTTGCAGCGTGGGAGCTGCTCCCAGTTGGGGGAGAAATCTTTCTGCTTCATTGAAATAGCAAACGAGGCCTTGACCAGCCAAATGGCCCAATTCTCCGTCCAAATCGAAGTTCTCGATTTTGGGTTTGGCTGTTTGATTGGGCTTCCACGGCTATTCTTTATGTGCCAAAGGCTCCTAAGACTGAAAGGCCACTCGGCGCCTCTTTGACTTCGATTCTGGTTGAAATGGGGCCCGAGAGAAGTTTCAAATATCTTTGCGATGTGATTTCTGCGGCTGTTTCCGCTACGTTCTTTATTCGCAACCCAACCTCTCTTTCATTTCATGTTGTGACGTTTCTCCACCTCCGCGTCTCGGACTTTTCCAGAAGAGCGGGCCTCCTCCCGTGATTTCAATTGAACCATCCTAGTAGTGTAATGAGTAATTCTCTTTCGTCACTATCCCTGCTAAGAGTATGCTAGAACACATCTCAAGGGCGGATTACGCAAAACACGTGAGTATACGCGTCGTTTTTGAAAGCAGTATTTGATAGACAGAGTCGAGGTTGTGCATATGGGTGCCCCAGGTCTCGCCGAGGAAGCGTTTGGCGTCGAGCTCACCGCCGCCGCCGTTATCTTGTTGACACCTAGCTCTCAGAACGTGAGGTGGACCGTTGCATGCAGCTTGTGTCGAACCCCGATTCCCTAGAAAGTACTATGCCACCGACCTTGGTCCCGCAGCACATAGCCCGTCCCTTTGAGCGCCCTCATCGCCTCATCGAGGTCCCCCATGTCCCATTTGTACCACATGAATTTGGTTCACTAAGAAGCGGGTTCACCGGGTTTGGCATTATGCCCGGATGCTGCGACGATTATCAAACACGACCTCGCAAAGATGGGATAGGGGAAGGCTGGAAAAGTCCAAGGCTCTAAAAGGCTAGAGCAGCTTCTATGATAATGCAAAACGTATATATTTAATCCCTAACAGAGTCAATGTGGTCGAGTGTAAGCACCGATCAGTCGTGCCATGGCAGGGAGCAAAGAAAATTCCGCATTCTCACTCGGAGAAGGACGCACTGGTTCTGCTTGGTATGGGGGACGATCGTGGCGGGTGATTCTGGTCATTGAGGAGCACTGTCGTAGAGAATGCTGTACTTCCGTCTGGAATATCTAATTTTAGCTTTATCGCCGACGACTGTGTGCGGTCCGATTCTAAACTTAACTTTGACGACTTTGTTCGATGGAGACTGACGAGGGTTTTGGGCATATTGGCCAAGAGTAACCCCGAGAAGCTAAAAAAATAAAAACAAAGTTCTCATAGCGGGTGGCAAGGTGGATGGAGGCGCGACCAAGACGGACAATCGAAAATCCCATTTCCAATGTCAGCGGCATTCGTCGCCCGGGACGCAACATATCGTCCTCATGGGAGCGTAAGTCAAGTTACTAGACAATAAAAGTCGAGATTCAACACATGGTTCAGATAGGGAGCGGAATGGCATACCGCGAAGCTGAATCTCCGGTCCAAAAAGCCCCAGCATGACAGAACGAGGCGTTATATTTCGCGACTTGGGGAGCAACCAGAGCTATTTCGTGACTAGGTTTGAATCGAGATGACGGTAGTACTGGCACGGCGACGAGCACGTGTCAGCGCTGCCGTCGCGACGCTCTTGCCCCGTCTCCCAAGATACAGGACACAGTTTTGTTATGTTTACTTGTCTACTTCTAAGCTCTCCTAGCTGCCGTTCTTTCTACAGTGCCAGCCTAGTCTTGATGCATTGTCCATCTCGCATGGTATCAAATTGTCCAGTAAAGATCCTGTTTTCCTCTTTGTCTTCTTCATCTTGTTGGCTTAACCCTAAGTCTCACAGTCTGGATTGGTCTCCTTCCACAATGCCTCAGTTTCTGGATGTCGAGCTGCGTCTAACGAGGCAACCCATTGATAACATTCGCAGCGGTTTCGAGGTGAGAGGGCCACAGTGCAACAAAGAGTGCATTGAAACTCGGGTAAGAGTCTTGAAACTAGCATTCTCTTGCCTCGACATCTTTCTGACTAAGATTTACCTGTCAGTACTTGTTCAAAGGATGACGTCCAAGAAGCACCATCTCCGCCGACGTCTTACGGTGCGTTCCCCGCTGCTAAGCCGGTCGCGTGACGGTGTTGATGACCGATACGTTGCCGTTGCCATCTTCGCACTGCTGGAAATTCACCATCGCCCTCCAGCCCGACGGCAGATCCTAGAGCGACAGGGATCAGACCTCTTCCTTGTAATAACTTAAATACACTTTTGGGAGACACCGCCAGTATTTCTCGGTGGAGGCAGTAATGGGTCTGGTGCTCGGGCACGATTTACACTCAGCTTGATTGATGGATTCGGATGTTTCGCCAGCTCAAGGTCAAGTGTCAGCAAGGGGTTCGCTCTAAGTCAAATGCGGCAAAGCATGCTCCTGTATCGGCTCCATGACTTGGGCTGCTATATTGTGCGTATTCTGAATGGACGGGGTGAGAGGCGTAGGACAAGTATTGGGAGATAATGACACCTCAGCTCCTAGCTCAGTGTAAAGTCAGAACTTTCTCCTACATTGAAGCGAAGAAAGAAGGTGAGAGTTTGGAGCATCCGGATGATTGACAACGTCCAGCTTTGATGACTGGGAACTAGTAACAATATAGTGCATAATGTGTCTTCCGGCACCGCATCTTGAAGGTTACGGGAGAGACACGGTGTTGGCTGGAAACCATAACACCCAGTGAGACAATGACTGTGAGCTACTGGGACATCGAGAGCGAACAAGAAGGCCAGTCTCTTCTGCCTCCAAGCCAGCTAGACAGGAACTAAGGCGGGGTGACCACACTTTGAGGACCCTCCATATATCTTAGATAGACGAAAAGTCATGGCACGGCGCTTGCTGGGTGGGTGAGGTTGATAATGACGGTGAGACATGAGGATATCATCTACTAAGATACACGCAGATACGGATCGCCACCTGGTCCATCAACCAGAATATAGAATAGTCGGCATATGATCGTTCATCATGTCCGCTCATCTCTCTCGACAACTTCCAACTTCCTGTGCGATTATCTCTCTCTCTCTCTCGCACCCACCTCATGAGCCATCCTCCTTAGATAAGGCTAGTCATGAAACACCAGTCACTCGGGCTATACGCATTTACATCCAGCTTTTCTCTGCCCGCAGCATGGGCGAGGGTGGCTGTGTCGTAATAGGAGCAATCCTCATCACCCTCTCTCGCCTTGAATGTTGTTTCGGCTCTCTTCTCAGGCGCAAAAAACCACACACAGAGGCACACAGGCAAACAACCACAACATCACGGCCGCTGTGGGCAAACAAGCCAGCATTGTCAATCACACGCACACATACACACGAACGGCGTCTCCCAGTCGACAACACCAGGACACAGCAAAGTCTCCTGCGCTTCTTTACCCAGAACCAGCCTCGCCAGGCCCAGGATCAGCGCCCAATAACGTTTGCAGGGTTTGACACCCGTTCTCACTCTGTAGCTACTCTCATCAGCGACCTGGGCATCCTTGTGGTTGAGCCAGGGGTATTTGGTGTCGTCCGCACCAACTCATGGAGACACATGAACGAGCCAACACACACAACGCGTCCTGGGGATGCTGATGCCACTATCTACAGAAGCCAAAACATAAAACTGTTCATAGTTCCCTTTGCGTTCCTTTCTTTTTCCTCCCCCGGATATGTCCCGTTGCACTTGCGCACACTGCACCTAGAATCACAAAGGATCACTCATAAAGTAATATTTCGGCGCCATGGACTAACTATCTCCTGTTCTAATTGGGATTCTGACATTTTGCCCCTTGTCTCTACTCATATTGATCCTATTCCATAGCTGCGGGCCGTTCACTAGAAGTTGACTCAATAAGGGAACAAGCCAGGTAACCGGAGCTGGTATTAATCAGTTGGACTAATTAGACAAATTCGTAACCGTAAGGATGTCAAGAGACCAACGTTGCACAAGACGTACCAATAAAGTCGAATGAAGCCCGGAAGAAGGGCGGAGGTGGGCAAGTCTAGCACGCGAAACGAACAAAACTCCCCTGCCAACGCCATCCAAAAACCACAAACCGCGGACAGCAGCCACAACACCACACCACATACACGACAGTCCAATCACCGACATCATCCCAGCTGTACTCTTCAAACATATTCTCTGGTATCAGCACTATTCCCGCGCTCGTCGCGCTCCTTGGCCCTTTGCTCGCGAACTCGGCGCCGCTGCTCACGCTGGCTAGGTACGCCCTCGGCCAGAGCGGATCGTAAGGCTATCACCGCGACGGCAGAGAAGGACTGAAACGCCGAATTGGTACCCTAGTAGTTGGGGCCGGGGTTACCCGGGCTATCCGGTATGATCTGGACATGATTCCGAGCTGTTTGTGGACTGCCTCGTCATTCCTAGCTTCCTCTGCGTCGGGCCGGACTTCATGTCCATGGCGATAGGCTTGACCCTTCCGCTTTCTATCCACTATATCTTAATCGTCACAATTGTGCTCGGTCATCTCTGCGTTGTTGGCGACAGGCGAGCGCAAGTCAACGATGTTAGTCTCGAAGGAGAACCGCGGCCCTAGGGATAGGGACATGTCGGATAAAAGGCTCTCGTCTGCGAGGAACGTCTTCCGCAGCGAGGGGCCGTCGTTCAGAACATTGGCTGTGTGCGGCTGGCCCAGCTCTATGGACAGGTCATCTTTCCCAGGGCGCATAACGGGGTTTGAGGCCCGGACTTTCTCGCGGCTGTGGTCTTCTGCATCAACCTGAGCAATCACCCTCTTCTTCGGCTTCGCGGTGGCCTTTGCGAAGCGGCGGCCCGGCATTGGCTTTGAGATCTGGCTCCACATGCGGTTCAGATTCAGCGTAAGATTTCCGGACCAAGGATGCAGAAGGGATATACATGGCAAACCTGCAGTCGATGGCAGCCCTCACGTCCTCGATAGTAGAAACGGGGGAAAGGTCGCGCCAGTCCTTGAGCTGAGAGTGACAGCGCAGCATCTCACGCCAGATGCAGTCGCCAATGTCCTTGGACTGGATGGAGGCACGGGACCGGGGCGCACGTAGGCGGGACACCCAGGCACAGCGGCAGTGTTTGTGAAACGCGGCAGAGCGCTTTTCGGCCACTTCGCAGGTACCCACTGGTTTCTGTATCTGGCATTGACGATGTCGGGCAAGTAGTCATGACTGAACCTGGCTATTCATCCGGCCCGACACCACTCGAGCCGCAGTTCTTCGAAAATGACGGCGATGTCAGCGTCGAAGGCATAAATGGTTTGGACCGCCTCCTCCAGCTCGTTCAGGCAGGTATTGATGGGATGGCGCTCAATCTCGATGGAGAAGTACACCAACTTCGGGACGGGCGGCTGTTGGTGGCAGGGAGAATGGTGAAGCGGGCGAAAAGATCCCGCCTGAGCGGGCATCGTGGCTGGTGAACAGGATGATCTATATGGTAGGACAGGTATGGGGATGGTTACCAGGGCAAAGAGATTCCAGGCTTGAAAATAGCGAACAGGGCAGGAAGACGAGCGAGGGACTGTCTGGGAGTTGGGGTGGATGTCGTGGCTCCCATGGAAGTTGGCAATTCTTCCCAGCCGTGGGAGATGGTTGAAGAACGGCAGTGACGGTCCACCCAGCGCCATGTTTACTTCTCTCCCGTCACAGTGGGCTTCTGAGTCGTCACAACTGGACCGTCTACCGCACGAATAAGAGTCTCGTATCAAATGCAACGACCAAAAAAAGCCCATCAAGGTGTCTTGATTCGCGGAGTCTCGGGTAGGGACATTTCGGAGTCCTCGGGCTTTGGCAGTTGGCCAGTTGTTCGTGCGTGTTGTTCGAAAGCGATGGCTGCACCTTTGGTAGACAACGAGTCTCTGGTTTCTGTGTTGTGGTTTGGCGGCGCCACCTTGAAGCTCAGGCCGGCTTAACGAGCAGTCAGCCTAGCTGCCCGGACTGGCCAGAGGGGAAGTCGCATACCTGCACGGCTATCTGGCTGGACGGGAGGTCTCAAGCGCGGGTGCCAGATGCGATAGAGGCGACGAAGGCGGCAGGGTCAACCCGGTCGGAGCAGATTGGGTGGATGGTGGTGGTGGTCCGAAGCCTTCCAGGTTGGGGAGACGTATGGTGCCGCGGATGTGGTGGTGTTGTGGCCGGTGTGCTGGGATGTGGTGGCGCAGGATTTCAGATCTGGGCACGTGGTGCAGTCACCCGGAACATCTGAAAAGGACCTGCAGAATGGAAGGTTCGACGGCGGACCCACCCCGAGGTCAGACAGTCACAACCAGGCAGACAACTGACTGAGATGGGCAGGCACAACGAGCGGTTCCCACCTGCCTTTGGCGGTGTGTGGTGAGTACGTACCTCGTCTGATGGCGTGCTGCCCGGAACATCTCAGTGACACTGCAGAGGTGACGGAATACGGACGGCGGCGGCGATTGATCATGAAGCTGAGCGTGTACCTGCTGCCGGCACTTTGCAGAGAAACACACGGCTTGGCCGAATCCTCCTCTCTGCGCAAGCTGTAATCATGCCAGTACTGAATACCGTAGTGGCAAAAAGCCTCACAGGTCTCCGGGATTCAAATCGTCGACCGGTCAACAAACGCAGAGAAGGACATCAAGACGCGCTTGTTCCGCTCGGCATACCCATTTCGCATTGCAGCAGAGGCCTGAAACGGGCTCCGGACAAAGGGGATCAAGAAGGCGTCACCCGGGACCCGGCAAGGGGCGAAAGCCCGATCGGCCCTTCCCGGCCCCCGGCCGACCCCACCGGAAACTCTTGCCGTTGCGTCCTCCGTCCCGCAATAATTAAACCTCGCCCAGCTTAAACATCGACCAGCGCCCTTTTGGCAGACGAGCGATCCTCGCAAGTAGTCCCTTCCATACCCCCTCGCCATGATGTCTGCCCGGACACGATCCGAAAGCCGGCCTCTGAACCACACATCGCGGACCGGCCGTAATCAATCTCGACGAAGACTTGCAATGCAGGGCCGCCACTTCAAGCCGCCCAGCAAGTCGTCGGCCCGAAGATGGGCGGCCGACATTTGCCCAACTCGCCAGACGACCCGAGTATCTCGGCGATGCACCCATCTCTCAGCCAAGCCAAACACACCGTTTCGTCTTGCGCTTTAGTTCCCAACGTCTGGAGTCATTTCTTTTTGGCTTGTAGCACAGGATGCATCAACTGCCGTTCCAGATAAACAGAGCTTTCACCGTCGCGGATTGCATCTGCATACCTCGCACCTTTCCCGAGGATGTCGCCGTGCTCTCATTGAACGCTGCTGGCGACGAATCTAACCGCCGCGGCCTGGATGACAGATTCTTGAAATAGAAGGCTCGTTACGAACACGGCAGATGGCTGGCTGGCCGTTTGGGACCTTTTGGACAGCATGCGAAGCACCAGGCCCGACGTCTTTGGGGGAGAACAGCTACGCTTCACATTAGTGACCAGCCCTGACCATTTGCTTCTCGACCTGGCGCTCGCTGCAGTTCTGGTTCCTTATTGTGTTCATGATAGGCGGACCTTTTGATTGGGAATACATTCACCTGAGCTCCCAAGAGCTTCCCGCATCGGCATCAGCGCGCATCTTTCTCACGTCGAAGATTGATTCGAGCTCAAATCGTCCGTGGTTACCCCGCACACTGAACACGGTTGCATATCCTGCCAGCCTGGTGGCTCAGTACGTCCGTCTATCCTTGGCATGTTGACAGTTGTGCATCAAGTCTGATGGTCTTGGTCAGGAAATTTCCCATCTGCGAAGGCTTTCTGACGAGCGACTCATCGTTGAGGGCAAACGATTGACAGGAGGACACCGAGATATGTCAAAAAGTGCTAGCATTGCTTCTGAGCATCTAACATAAGCTATGTCGACTCCCCGCCGCCGAGTATGCTCGTCGTTCTTCATGATGGTCCCAGATATCATGTTAAGTTCCAAAAGCATGCTCCTCTCACAGTCGAGACACCGACGATATCCACCTCGGAGCATCTACTGGTCCAACTCATCGCATCGAGGCTGGCACTGAGTCTGGCCGATGTGCTGTCAGCAGGCTGATCAACCAGTGTATCTCATGGCATTGACGATGCCTTCGCCCCGCTCGTCCGCCACACCCCAGAAATGACCAGAGCTTTCGCCGCTGTGTTGTACACATAGTAGAGCTTTCAGCACCTCTCCGCGACCAGGTGCATCATCAGGGACAATCCTGCACATCGATCCCCAGAGGTGTTAATGTCTGGTACTAAGTCCAGGGTCTGCACGGGACCGCTTGCACTATGCTCATACACTTTTACGGCGGGAAGGGCGGTTGCAGCGGCAAGCAGTTCGTTGGCATCTGCACGTGCGATTTCAAGTGAGCCAGGGATTAAAAAGGCCGCTGCCCAAACGAGGGGGTCGCGTGTCTTACATATCTTTTGAGTAGCTGCCTATGAAGGCTCCTTTGTTTATTCGAAGTTGGGCCAGTAGTGACTCTCACTCCTTTAACTTGTCTCTTTTGTCCCTCGTCGCAAGTGTCCTCTCCAAGGTGACTTTGTGGTAAGTGTTGGTCCGGTTGAGGGCGTAGATGTTCGAGATGGGTCTTACGGATGGGTCTCACTGCGCGGCTAGCTTCTTGACATTGACCTGGGCACCGACTGAGCTTTCCTGCATGTTGTCAGCAATGAATGTCGCGTTCCACAGTCATCGTCCGGAGGCCTCGCCCTCCGAGGCCTGTGTGAGTGCGTCGGTGTCGGCGTGCTGCCATAGTTCTTAAATGAAGTGGGACATCAATGGCACGGGCGTGCTCGCATCTTGCGGGGGAAGTAGACCGTTGTAGATGGCGTCACCATGCAGGAGGGTCAGTCCTCTGGTGATCCGGAGACTGTCAACGAAGCCACTTGACTTAAAAAACACCTGACTTCTGAGGTTGTTCGCAACCATCTCAACCCGGACGTCGCCACGACCGTCTCTAGCATGTCCGACACAAGGATACGAGGCCTGCATGCCTTCCTCATTGCCTTTTCGGGGCGGTGCGACACATCCGACGGCTCGTAACGTTTTAGTGACTCCATAAGGATGGTAGCTTCACTAACAGCTGAAACGGGGCCACGAGGGCCCGAAGAGCTGGCCACAGAATTTCGTCGGAGGTCGCTGGGGTTTAAAGAACCTTGGGCGTGAATTCCAGTAGTGACGGGAAAGGCTTCGTCGCCAGTGGTATTGTTATCCGCAAAGTTGTCTAGCAGATCGTGGCTTACAGG
Source organism: Colletotrichum tropicicola (assembly GCA_025962755.1). Classification (NCBI taxonomy): domain Eukaryota; kingdom Fungi; phylum Ascomycota; class Sordariomycetes; order Glomerellales; family Glomerellaceae; genus Colletotrichum; species Colletotrichum tropicicola. The sequence goes on from JAOWMA010000036.1 coordinate 48,686, forward strand.
GTCGGGATCGGTGCGCAGTGGAGTTTACGGGTTCTCTGCTGGGTCACCCAGGAAATGGTTGCCCACGGTGTCTACCCCCCAAAGTCTGAATGAATCGTCGCCGAGTAGACGTTCAAAACGTGCGAGCCTGGACTCTATTCCAGAGGCAGGGCGGACTAGCATGCTTTCTAATAAGGCGGCGAACGGGTCCGAATCGTCGACAGGCGAGGAATAGCGATATCGACCTTCCTCGGGAAGAGTGGTATGCTCAACGCGACGCGAGAACTGAATTGCAGACATCTCAGATGATGTGCCGGTGGCAGTAGACTTTAGAATCTCTCTCTGCGGCGTTCGGATCCTCGATGACCGGCTTTTCGGAAACCTCTGACGTAGCAAGCTCGTCGACGATAGGATGGATGTGCAATGATAGCGTTCTCTTTACGCTTGGCCCCGATTTTGGCTCTGCGGCTGATGACTGCACTAGGAACAACTGGTGGTAATGATTAGGTAGGAACGCAGATGGCGAAGGACTGCGAAAAGAACTCACGAGAGGCAAGGGCTGATCTCAAGAGGCTTTGTGCAAGCAACGTCGGCTTAGCTGTTGTCGGATGCGAATGCCTCATTCAACTCGAGCCACAGGTCCTGGTCAGTATCTTGGACCTCGAGGAGGCGTGTAAGACGGTCGTCTCACGCCTTCATGTCGATGAAGTCGACATTGTGATGACGTGAGGATAGCGAAGCATGGAAAAGACGGAATGTTGGGATGTTGGGCGCAAGAGATGGATGAAAGAGGTCGGAGGGTGGCAGAGATTGGTGGCGGAGATGGGTGGTGGAAAGCCATCGGCGGAAAAGGCTGGCGTGGGACGCGGGCAGGCACCAGAGTTGGAACGCTTGCGCGTGCCAGTACGGAGCCAGGCGGCCCCGCAGACAGCGCAGCGCAGGTCACGTGGTGTGCTTGTGGTTTCGGAAGGTTGAGAGTTGGGGCGAGCAGGTGCTTTGCTGCACCGTCATCTCCAACAATGGACGTTCCTGCCAGTGGCATCTTGGGAGGCAGACAGTCTTCTCCCGGTGTGGCGAGCAGGTGTGGCGCACTTCCCTCAGAAATGGGTACGTACCCAAAGTGATCACCCACTGAAGGGAAGGTACCCAGGTACCTAGAATCACCCACACTTCCAAACTGCCCGGGAAAGGTTTCCCCCACTCACCTCCACCAACCTGAGCTAAGGTACCTTACCTAGGTACCTAGGTATCTATCTACCGAGAAGCTCCCCAACATGCCCCCCACAACATACTCGAATCTAGCCGGATCGGCTTTCAACCCGTCGAGATGTATCAACCATGTCTCGCCCCGACGACTTCACATCTCGTGCTGCTGATGCAAGCCAGCGCCGCACTGCCAGCGTCCCTGCACCAGGTATGATATCCCCCTGCCTCGCCCTCATCGTGGGAAGCGACAGGGCCCGCCTTTAACCGCGATTGACTGTCCGAAACTGGGCCGCGAATATGCGCAAATAGCACAGTTGTCGGGTGTCTTCAATCTTCATTCTTGGTCATTGTGATCAAGATGGTGCGCCGGCAAGATCATGCGAAGGTTCCCGGATGTCCTTGACGGGCTCACAGCGCCAGACGCCCGACGAGAAACCCGGAACATGCATCTTGCAGGTTTCGTCTGCTATTCTGCTTTCCCGCACCGCTTGCCGTTGCCCCTACAGCAATTCGCTTTCGCTCGCCCTGCACTGCAAAGATGCCTGCCTCTGCCTCGCCCGATACGGCCCTGCCTCCCATCGGAGATGCCTCTCTGCCGCCTTTCTACCCTCTCACTCCTCTCGCCTCCTTCCCTCCTGCCCTATTGTCGCTTTCGCCCAGCCTTTCCTCACTCTCACCCCGAGGCGCGCCCGAGTCAAACCGCGTCGGACTGCAGTCACATCGGCGTTACCTATTCAGACCACCACTGTCGCGATGGCCGCCCTCTCAGCTTGAGGGACCACAAGGTGCGTTTGTCGTCCCCCATGCACTTCTCTACTGGTCTTCACGACTGGTTCCTGAGTCCTTCTCTCTCTAAGCACTTAAATGAAATCCCACCGGCCCCGGACATGCCTCGCCTGCGTTACTTCAAGCACTACCGCCTGCTTATCGACCAGTAGAATGTCTGCTTCGGCCTTGTGCCCTCGACCGTCTGCTTCTCCACCAACAAGCTGTTCGCTGCCATGGACCGTGTCGGTTAGAAATACTACGACTCTGCGAGACGCAAGATCAAGGCTGCTGTCTAGCGCGGTGCAAGGGATCCTCTGCGGCACCCGTACGCGCCGCATTTGATGCCCAACGCAGCCCGTCGGTGCGTATGCTACCTGTCAGGCACACTGTTCTTCCAAGGGACTCGGCTGAAAACTTTGCCATCGCTCTTCTTCAGGTACCTCGTCTGGATGCAGGCATTCTTGGATCCTGAATGGTTTGGCAACGATCAGCCTCATCATGACGTCTCCGAGAACGCACCTTCTCCTCCGCTGCTTCCCACCCGCTCTCTGTCATCGCCGCCATCTTTCCCTTCCCAGTGGCCCAGCCCGTTGAGAAAACGAAATCTCAGGCCTTCCACCGCCCTCGACACCCAAAGCTGTGGCCATGCTTGGTCGTCCGACAATGACCCAAGCTCCCGTCCGGGGCCCTGCACCGTCCCGCTCGTCAACTTCTTGGCCGACTTTGGCATGCGTCGGCCTGAGGTTCTCACCTTACAGTTCGACAGCTTCCATCTTCGCGCACCGACGATCCGGGCCACCCGGCTTGATGACGCGTCGCGGCGCGACGTGTCCTTGCACCTCCAAAGTGCGCGTTGGTCCTGGATAAGACCGGGCATCACTTTGGGTGATACCGCTCAGCGCCTTATACCCTCGGAGACGCAACCCGTCCCTATGCTCCTCCTTCTTTCACCGGATATGCTCGACCCCCAGACGGGCCAGGAGGTGGTGTGGACGGTAGTCCGGAGGGGAAAGTAATAGCTATGTTTCCAGATGGCAGACACCTTGTGGTGAGGGGAAAGTAATGTTGACGAACAAAAGATGCCTTCTACTCCGCCCCTCATTACTCTTAGCTGCTCAAATCCTTGCAAGTATACTTTGTCAACCCGCAGTACATAGTTGGCCCTCGTGTTTGTGGTTCTCAGTCTGTCCCGGCCATAGCGTATCCATTCTTCTTGTTTCTTCTTGTCCTCCTGGCGCCGCCTTTTCGCCGTATCAATAGGCCGGGACAAAATGTCGCATGCTCCCCTTCGCCTATCATGAACTCGCCTGTCTGCCGGTCACGCCGGCCTACAAGGGTGACAGAACTTGCCCAAGCGTTGGACACAGACTTCACTCCCGATTATTAAAAAGGGGACAACGTTTGCGTCCCCTATCTAGTCACCCCTCATTTGAATGCAGCTGGTAGCTGGACGGTGTGTCTCGCGCAGCCAGCCTCCTGCGCCCTTGAACCTCTAAGTAGCCTGTGTTTGAACCTGATGGGTGCATGGAATATTTTGCAAACTGGCGCCGTTGTTATGCCGGTTCTCATCACTGCAGGCTACCTTCTCGCCACTGCCGCAGTCCTCTTCATCATTATCTCCTGCCTCCAACACCTCACAACCCATTCGAACTGTACACTATCACCCCTCGTAGCTGCCACCTGGGAGACTGTGTCACAGCCAGAAGACATCACCAAGATGCAAATTTGCTCTGTCTTCCAGCCCCACATCCACCACCTTGTCAAAACCAACGACAGCCACACTCTCGAGCTCTTGAGCTTCCTCGGCCTCCGCCCCAACACGCACCCGTTCCGTCACACGGCCAACCCTGTCCGCGATCACCACATCCGTGCCGCTGCGCGTGACGCTGTCGGAGAGCCCATACGTGACGTTGACCTGCTCTTCAGCCCCCGGTGGAAACCGTGTTTCGGGCGTGGCGGAGGAAACGTGGACCAAGATGCGACGGTTTGGGGGCCGCAGCGAAGACGCTCGAAAAAGCCACCACCGCCGCGGCCGACAGGGGCACGGCGTTGTGCCGGTTCGCCATCGATATCAGCGCCGGCTTGCAGGATGCCGCGCTGCGGGGGGGTTGAATGGCGAAGCGAGCGACGAAGCTGGGGTGCGAGAGAGCCGCGAAGAAGCCGAAAGGGGTGGCTGCGCGATTCTGCGGTAAGAGCTGGCCGTCCGCTTCAACCTGCACCACGCAAACCAACTGGGGCAGGCAAGATGAGGAGCAGCGACAATGTTGGCTCCAGCTGCGGCCCAAGAGGTTGGATTGCTTAGTCGGAAAGCACGCACAGAAACAACCTGTTTGTTTCGAACCTGCGCTTCCCGACACTTGCTCTCCACCGGGGCTGAGCAGCCACGGCCCAGATCCTCGGGCAATAAACCATCCGCGGACACCTTAGCTGAGCAGATGTGCCTTGCGCCTTGCGGCCAAAGTTTCGTGCCCACACAACCGATTGGCTGCGACTTCGTGCCCACTCTCCTGATTGGCCGAGACTTCGTGCCCGTGCAAAAATCCATGGGCACGAACTTCAGCAGCACATTGTTCACGCTTTCTGCCCGGGGACTTGCTGCCGGGATCGGGACAGTCAGCAACACCCTGCTGCTCGAAGGTATCCTTCTAATCTTCCAGTGTCAATCGGTGACATGGAAAGGAGCGTGCAAGCAAGGCCCGCTACAAGCCCACAGTAGGTGACCGGCCTTTCCCCGTTTGGTGCCTGGAAAAGCCCGACAGCCAAGCCACGAATTCCGGAAGGCCACCCGTCTGGTCAAACAATATGCAAGCGACTTGAAAGAAACCGCCCTCTTCAGTGCTCTTCAATGCGTCCTGCTGTATGTTGAGCAAAATCCTTTGTTGCTAGCATGCTGTGTATGTCGTGAGCGGTGGTCAGCTTTGATGGCCCAGCGGCCATTACAGGGACCCCAGTCAATGGAGACACGCGGCAAGGAACAGGACGGGAGCTCCAATCAGCAAGGAACCTCCTACTCGCACCTTACCTAGGTACCCAGCCAAGGTTGCTGGGTCTCTGACCTTGGAGATGACGTCACTTGCCGTTCCCCAGTGACCGCGGAGAGCTCTCCGATGGGAAGGCAAAGCTGGAGAATCGACCGAGTTGGCAACGGGCAGGTGGTACCTACCTAACTTAGGTAGGTAGCTGCCCTGTCTAGGTAGTTTGCCCTGCCTGCCTTGCGTGAGCTAAGGTTCGTCGGTTGGCCCGTCTCCATCACTCAATCCTCCAGCTTCAACATCATCAGGCCCCCATGCCCGTCTCTTTTCTCCCTACCGCCTTTCGCTTCTCGCCTTTTGCTTCTCGCTTGCGCATTCGCCTTTCGCATTCGCCTTTCGCTTCTCGCCTTTTGCTTCTCGCCTTTCGCACTCGCCTTCTGCACCCACTTTTCGGTGGACTGTCAAACAGCCATCACGACCTCGATGCACCAGTAGATCCGTAAGTGATGAGGCTGGAGACTCTACGGCCGCGTAGCGCTGGCCAACAACGTCCACTTCTCCCTGCCACGCCGACAGCCCGCCCCCAGGAAGCTCCCGTGAGTGCTGAACCCCCGCGCGGATTCTTCGTGTAGGCACGTTGGATACCGAGAAAGGGCTGACCTCGTGACGGGACAGTACCACAAATTTATGAGGGACCTGACAACGGCGCAGCCCTCTCCCGGCCCATCAACCTCGGCGTACGTCAACCAGGCGCTCCAATCGTTCGAGACCCCCGAGAGAAACGTCGTCGTCCATAATACTGTCGCAAACCTCCCACTGATCAAGGGCGCCACCTGTGTCGTGCGGAAAAAGATGACCGACCACAAGGCGGAAGGCAAGAAGAGATACGCGCGTGCCGAAGCCAAGCTCGATGCATTCTTTGGTGGCAGAGGCTAGTTGCCCCCGCCCGAGTTCAGGCGACGTACCCACCCCGACCCCAACAGATGCACCGTGGCCCAGCAGCCTCTGGAACAGCTCGTTCATCTAGCAGACCGCTGTGTCAAGGCAGGAATTTCCGTCAAGACGTGGTATCAACCAGGTGGCCTCCTCTACGACGCTTCCCGTGCCCTGCATGGCGACCAAGAACTCCGGTGGACCACCGAGGTTCCACGCGTAGCTCTCTCCATCTTTGCTCAACGATATCCCGCACAGGTGCAGGACGACACTCCCATAAACGACGCTCCTAACAATGACGCTTCCATTGACGACGATGCCAATGAAGACGCTCCCATCGACGACGCTCCCATTGACGACACCCCCATCGACGACCCCCTCGGACATACGGAAATCCAAGACAACATCCCCATTGACCCCCGTCTCAAACATACTAAAATCCAGGACACCCCAGCTGACCCTCAACAGCGGAAATCACCATCTCCAGAGCTCCCACGTGCCCATTTCAGGCAAAACGGCGAGTCCCGCGGCCGTCCTTTTGTCAATCTGGCGCAAAGTCCAGGTGTAAACCCCACAGCAGACCACGAGCAAGGTAGTGACCAACCGATGTCCCCAGTGTCTGACCCGGACGAATTTGTCAACTTTGGTTACCACTCCGACGATCTAGGAAGTGATGACGGGGAGGGCGACCTGATGCCCCAGTCTGACCTTGGCGTTGACGGCGTGGACGACCATAGGACGGAACTCGCAGCCGCGGTCCAGCACCTGAGACAAGGGGAAATGTTGACGGGAGATGACATTTACGCCCTCCAGAGACGCTTGATTGACATCCTGCATCCACCAAAGCCAATCACCATTCTGCATCCGCTCTTTTTCAAACCTGAAGACCGCCTCCCGGCGCGACTACCGCGCCCGAAGACCCCGAATGATGATGAAGCCTACCTCATGGCCATCCACACCGATGGCCCGGGACACTGGACGTTGGCAAAGATATGTGCCCGTGGCCATCGCATTGAGCATTACGACTCGTGTTCCTTACCTGGTGTACATACCGATCTGAGTGCCGTCATGGTACCTTGGCTCCAACAGCAACTGCCTGGTCCGCCAGTCTCTTTTACTCGTTTGGTACGTTTACAGTCAACCAAGCCCGAGTGAAACGAACCATACTGACATGATACCAGGATGGACCGCAACAGCTTGATGCAAGGAGCTGTGGCGTCCATGTGCTGGCCGCTATGGTGCATTTTCTCGAGGGCCATCAGACTCTCGACGGCTTCCAATCAACCGATGATGGGTCTCGGCAGAGAATTGTCGAAATGGTCGCGCTGACCGCTCCTGAGCTGGAAGCTGATCTGCACACTCGGCCACTCCCTGGGGCCAACGTCTCAAACCAGATCATGAATCCAGCAGTGAAAGACGAACGAGCCGAAGATGACGAACGAGTCGAAGATGACGAACGAGTCGAAGATGACGAACAAGTCGAAGATGACGAACGAGTCGAAGATGACGAACGAGTTGTCGACGACAAAGCAGTCGAAGATGACGAACGAATCGAAGACATTCACGCAAATGTGACTTTTCGCCGACGTACAGTGTTGAAGCGGCGCCGAGGCACGAGTGAGCCCTGCGGCAATCTACATGACATGTCCGATGGCTCAAATTACCCCATCCTCCGGGAACCAAAGCGACAGAGAGGTCCAAAAGGTATCAAACAGCCCATCAACATTGTCTCAAGTCTGGAAGGCATCTTCAATCAAATTCAAGAGCTGAAAGACATGATTTCAACCAACGACGCAAACGAGCTGGAGGAAATCATACGCAGGGACGAGGAGAAGAAGCAAAAGAATCAACAGGATCTTGATCATGCAGAAAGCGACCTTTGGGACAAACAAAAAGCTGCACAACAGGCACACAGGGAACAGTCGGCCTTGGTTGCGGCCCAGGAAGAGCTCGGCAAATGGCTCACCCGTGTGGAGTGCGCGGCGTCGACAGAGGGGCCATCGGCCAACACAATGCTTGAGCAGCACAAAGCAGCTCACAACCTTTTCGTAAGCAACGCCCGCGGCAAAGCGGCAGCGGACCTGTGCAAGGCCGCAGAGACGACCAAGTCTGCCGATTCTGAGGTCACGATCGCCCAGAACCGTCTTCATGAGCTAAACGCAGTTGAAATGGCAGTAATCGAATCGCTTAAGACCGCCTACGAAGAAAAGAAGGCCCACCAGGCCTTGAAAGCTCTCGGAGACGTCCGGTCACTGTTCATGACGAGCAACAACAATTCAGTATTTTAGCATTTCGTTCTTTGTAGAGGTGGACTGCAGGTGGGCGCAATGGCCATTTCATGCCTGTGGAGCATTTCGATTTCGGGACACCCTTGTTCATGGTTGAGGAATATTTACCACGACGCGTTCGGTCTGGGTGACTTTCTTACTATTGCGCTGGGGTAATGGGTGCGTCAGTTGGGTTTATTGGAGAGTTTCGTTTTCCACTTCTATGACACAGCAGAATACATGGCGCCACGTTTCCAATTTTAGTCAATTGCTGTGACCGTGGCATCATTGCATACGATTTGAGTACTCCGGATGCATGACTTCGCGAGATGGCCAAGTTGACATCTGGTGTCTGGCCGGCGTTTTGGCCAGCAAATGGGTCAGCGCCGACGCAATTTCTTCAAAGACTTGGAGCCTCGGACGGTGTGCGTCGTGGCCGGCGTGTATCCTGGCCGGCGTCTCGATCGGCCTTGACCGGCGTAACCACATCCCCTGCAACACATGATACACCCAGTGGGATAGCTGCAAGACGGTGATCGCCTGGCGCTGCCCATTTTCATTTAATTGATGCGTTCATCGCCGAATCCATCAAGTCACGGAAACGGGTTTTTACTGGCTGAGATTTCGTGCCCAGCCAGCTGTGGTCGGGCACGAACTTTTGACCAATGAAATTCATGGGCAAGACGCCGGTTGGGGGCCAATGGACCACGGTAATGGCAGACCAGGCACTCACTTTCCAAAATCAGGCCGAGTAAGCGCCATGAGGTAGAAGGCGAGTCGGATGCGAGTGCGGGAGTGACATGACGGCTAGTCGGCGAGACGGGACGGATTCCATTGGCTGGACTTTCGTGCCCGGCCCAGAACATGCCCGGGCATGAAAACTCGACCAGTAAGATCCATGGGCACCAAACTTTGGCCAATGGCTCTTGGCTCTCTGTGTTTTGCTTTTGCGGCGTGCACACTTGACCAGCCCCAGCCCTCACACCTTTCAAAGTGTGCATGCACCCGATGTAGACTGGCTCGACAGTGCACATATCAGAATGGCCGGAGTTGTGGTATCGGGTGTCGTGAATTGTGCCGATGCTTGCTCGTGTTGGAAACTAACACGGGTTTGGTTTGCGGCGGAATGTGCACTGGGGTGGAGTGCCTCGGCACGGCACTTCCTCGCTGGCAGCACGCGACACAAAACTGCTGCTCTGAACAACCCATCTGGCACATCCCCCTCAAGCTTCGTGCCAACATCCACTTGGGTCCCAGAAACTGGCGTTGGGGGTGAAGTACGAAGCCCCCGTCGCGTCGCGCACTCTGGGTCCGACGCACTGCTGGTCACCCGCGTGGTTCGGCCGACAGCACGCGGGTCCGTTGGTGAACGGCTCCACTGACGACGGCAGCATTAACAAACTACCTTGTCCATCCAGCTCGCTGCGATCCTGTGTAGGGATCCCGCGCTGGACGCCGTCCTCATTGCGGCCAGCGGTTTCGCGGAACCGGCGGCGGTGGCACAGTATGTGACTGACCAGTCTGTTTCCCGAGCATGCTTCCAGCCGGTTGGGCCAGTCGTTGCCGTCTACGCCGCAGGGTTTGACGCCGCAGGGAGGGTGAGTTGCACTACTGGGAAAAGAGGTAATGGTCTGTCTCAAGCCTGGAGCAGGACGACTTGGATGCTTGAACTTAAGCCACTGGTATGAACAAGTGCCATCGTCCATTACCTGAGGGTACACGTATCACCGAGTTCCTCCTCCGCACTGGCCCAAAATACGTAGATTACCATCTTGTCCACGACGAAGTCATCACGCTCTTTGCCAGTCTTCTACATCGACGCTCCCTTCGTGTGCTGGTCCAAGGGCGTGGTGGCTGGCTCTTGGGGATGGACGGTATCCAGGTATCAGAGTCCGAGAGGTCGCAACGGTTATGGTCATGGAACATAATCAATCAAGCGTACTTGCAAAAGCGAGGAATCAGACGGATCCCGTGGAGTTATACTGATAAAGAGCACGCCGTGCTGTGGGGGGGGTATCATGACCAAGAAAGAAAGCATTCAAACATGAAACGCCGGTAATTCATTCATGCCGGTTAATCATCCCCCCGCCAACACCTCGAAGCAAACCCATCCACCCTTCAATCCATGTAACCGACCGGGCCTCCGTGTGGTTACGCCAAATCTGCATGTAGACGGCACTCTTCACGGCCTCGTCGAGATGTCGAAAAGGAATCGCAGTTTCGCCGAGTCTGTTCCCAAAAGAACAAGAGTCAGTACTTTTCTTTGAGGAGACGAGTTCCAAAGGGCGTCTGAGGTCGGGCGGCAGAGCGCGTTCGGGTGCCAGAGAATTTACCACGAACATGCTGATGGCGTTCTTAAGCTGTCGTGGCAGCTCTGGTGGTGGACGGCCCAGAAAGGCTGGGCGCCGTTATCGTTACCCCCGAGAACGTCGACACCTGCGGACTGCGCATCAAGCTGTCCCATCTCCACGTATTGTTGATCGATGGTATAGCTGTGGCTGAGGCGCGGGACATTCTTGCCGGCAAGGAAATGCATGAGCCGGGAGATGTCAGAAGCGGGTAAGTAGGGGGCGAATGTGGTGTCCGATCGTCGGCCAGCCTCGATGGCTTCCGCGTACCAGATGCGGAAACGTCGCTTTGCTGGATGGACTGGGGCCATGGTGAGAGAGGTTGCGAGGGGGGCATATTGTTTGCTTTTGGGGCGGGAGACACGACTGCTTCTTTCGTTTCGTCTGCATCGCTGACACGCTGGCGGGGGTGGACATGCAGGGCGACTCGGATTGCCGCTCGAGGATGGCGCAGAATTTCGGTGGTGGCCGGCGGTGTGGTTGAGTGACAGCGGCAATGATGTGCCCTCGGCGGTCCTCGTAATCGGTGTCGCATAACGCGTGAAGATAATTCCATTGTTGTGCAATGAAGACGTGCGCGAGATGGAAAAATGATGCGACCAGCTCCGACTTTGAGGATGTTGGGAAGAAGACGAAAAGGCGGAGGATGGGGAAGGAGAGGAGAGGGGGGAAAAAAATTGGCTGTGCCAGTTTGACGGCTAGCCCGAATGTTGACTGGCGACTTGAGGCACACGGCATCAGAAGATTGGTGGGTTCTGACGCGATTCCGAGTGGCTTTCTCGCTCTTTGATTGCCAAAGAAGCTTCGACACATACTCGTGCCCGTCAAAGTGGGGGTGGGCACGAGTACCTAGGTAGGTTCTTGCCACCAGAAGAAAACTTCCCACGATATCTCCCCACCTTCCCCGGAATTGATCCTTGGCCAACTGCCTTCCGGTCCGGGCACCTTCCTCCGCGCCTTCCGCGTTGTTCGTTTGAGTGCGTTTTGTTGACCCCCGCCCCATGCGCCCCTTCGTTGGGGCAGCACGCCAGCTGCAAAGCCCCGCACCCGCCTGCCCATCACTATTCCAACTTCCGGTAAGGCTGCAGTCTGAATGCCTTTCCCATCCATCTCCACAGCCTCTTCTGCTTCCATCCACGGCATACCAAACCTCTACAACAACCTGTCCGGAAGACCACAAACGGCATACGGAAGATTCCTGCCATGATCGCCGCATCCCCGAAGAAACAGGGCCAGGCTGTTGTCAATCAACCTTTGCCTTTTGTTGTCGTCGTCCCATGCGCTTGAGAGTCATGCGACTACTCCAGCTGACTTTCCTTCATTCTCTTTGCGTCTGCTCTCCTTCCACCGACATTGGCGCTGCTGGCAGGCCTTCATCATGCCAGCGTCTCGATATACCAAATCAAGACCCTCGACCTACCGAATCAAGACCCTCGCCAGCCCGAACCAAGACCCTAGCCAGTCCGAATCAACATCCTCGACTACCCGATCCAGCTCGCCTCCGTCCACCACTTGCAGTGACCACATCTCCCCCTCAAGCCGACCCCAATAACCTTGCATCGCAGCAGGGATAGCGCTTCACAGCGGAGATGACGACGACGGAGACGAGCATTCCAAGCCCAAGAATAACTTCGACTATGCAAGCCGACCATGGAAACCTCGATGTCATCGATGCAAGACTCTTTCAAAGTCAGCCAGTAGGACCTGCGTCGCCGACTTTCACCCTGCTGCAATCCGTCTGGCATAACACGACGCCTTCACCCTTACATCGCTGAAAGACTGTCTCAGGCCCTGGCGCAACCTGCCCCTTTCAATCCTTTTCCAGGAGGTTGGTTTGCGTTTTTATGTTCTTTGTCCATTTCTACCCCTTTCTCCCCTTTTCAACTAGGTTCTTACATACCCCGTCCACAGGCGATCGCCAACCGTCCTGCTTTACCAGATCCGCCATACTACAGCAAATGTCAAGGGACGTCTACACTATCGTCGTCTTTCCTTCCACCTAAAGTTTGCAACAACTTCAACACTGTTGTGCCAGCGATGCGGAAAGACGAGATCAAGAACGCCTTATTCTCTGTGTTCCCGAGCCTTCCCGCGGCTCTCTGCAATCCATTTGTCCGGAGGGGCAGTCATGGTGGCGTCTCCAGATAGTGGCCGAGAGTTCGTGAGTCAACCCATCCTCGGGTATTCCTGTCTTGTCGTTGCTAAAATGCTTGTTTGGAGCTCATTGCCTCTCGCAGCAAAGCAACACCGGGTACTACCTTCGTGCGTTTGAAGTCGTTCACAACAGAAGACTGGGGAATACCCGAACGGAGGAAGGTCTGTCGAAGGACCTAATCGCTAGGTGGTCGCAGCAGATGCCACACTATTTGGTCGCGTCCTGTCGATTCTCAAGCATCTGGTCTTCGATGGCTCCCATCAAACGTCGGGCCCCAATACCCACGTCTCGGTATTGCAGCATTCCTTCCTCGGGGTCTTAGCAGCATTCGCTATCATCATCATCATCCTCCTCCTCAAGACCAGATTCAACTTCACAGTCTAGGGCACAGCCAGCCCGAAGCGTCAACGGTCGCAAAACTGTACAAGTCAGCGAAGAGGCCGTCATGACTTTGGGGTACGACTTGGACACTTCGGCGCAGTAAGGATCCACCCGGGACACGGTTTACTAATACAGTGAGTACCAGGCATTTGAGCGACATCGACAGCCGAGCCTGCACAGCGCTGGTGTTCTTACACACTCTGACCCAAGGGATGGCAGGGATATGGAGCAGCTGTTGTCTAACTCGCATTGACTCTTCAAGACATCCACCTGTTTCTTTAGTTTTGCGTCAGCTTCTTTGGGGATTTTGCGGTCGCTTTTGTGTCTGGCGTGGTCTTAGCCCCCCTTAATTGCCTGCTGCAGCAACTGGCTAGAACAACCATCTCCAGCCTGGTACCATGAATACGTGATGCAGACCCTGCCCCTGGCCAGTTTCTCGGCAGCGCCCGCTTTGCAAGACCACGCCGTTGACGTCGACCATGCTGCCCAGGCCAACCCGGCTCCCAGCCCAAATCCAAACACAAGTCTTCCCCTGGCCTCGATGAGTGCTTCATAACCAGGTAAGCATTTGCCACCCCAGCTTCCCTGATTTTGAAGGCCATGGCTGATGTCCAGTTGCAGGGAATGACAGCAAATTATCTTGGAGATGATGTCGGAGGCAGCCCCATCGTGTCAAATCGCCGACACAGAAGTGAGTGCCGGTCAACCGCAGTCCAAGATGTCAAGAACGATGAAAATGTCGCTGCACCACTCTGAAATACGACCAATGGAATCAATGTCGGCCTCCGGACAGGGGCTGTTCGTGGAATGCGGTGGAATTGGTAACACCCTACAGGGAGGGGTTATGTTGGAAAATACGCGGATAGGGGAAGAATAAGGACTACCAACGGGGAAAAGCCATAAACGCCGCAGTGTAGGACCGTCTATACAGGTCGATATCTGCATTCTAGGTAGGTAGTTAGGCATCCTAGGACAAGTGGATAGTCCCTACGTATATTATTAGCAGTTAACGCCCGGCAATGTGCCCAGGCTTCCAAGATTCATCACTACCAACTCACGGAAAGCTTCTTCAACCTACAAACAACCCGCCAGTCACTACTATATAAATATAATAAGAAGGGCGACGGAGACGTATTAACAGTTATACAGTCCCTTATCCCCTAGTATAACATCGCCACAGCCGTCGCCATCTCTCTATCAATACTAAACAGATCCCTCTGCACAATACCACTCTCTTTTGTACCGAACTTAGTTCCCTCACCCAAGCCTTCCCCGTTAATCACGACCTCGAGACATATTAGACTCTCGAGTTCCACAAGCTCAAACCTCCTCCCGTTTCCAATCTCAGGGAAAACCCTATCAGCGGCCTTCTGCCCGGCATATATACCGATCGGCGACATTTCCAGGACCGTAGGCTGTACTGCATTAACTGTTATCACCGGCGCAGACTTCCTTAACAACACTCTGCCCGCCGGCCGCAGGACAAGCTTACGCAACGCGAAGTAGCGGCATAGACCAAAGGAGAATAGCGTGGCATCTTTTGGTAGCCCTTAAAGATAAAATAGCTCCGCGGGGCGTGGAGAGGAGTCGGATGGTCTAAAGCAGAGGTAGGGGCTTTACTACAACATTAGGCCCTTACATTAGCTTAAAGGTCGGACATACCAAGAACTCATCGTACCTATAAGCCAGCGATCTTAACCACTTTACCTTTGTGAGACTCAATGTTTTATATCAATTAATAAGAGTATCATCAATACTACATAACATCAAAGGCCCCGAACGCGACAGACAGCTTAGTTCCTAGCATATAGGTAGGATAAGTGGGTGAATAAACTTTTGTCTTGAGGTCGGCGATCCCTCCTCCGATATATTAGAAGCCTTGCATACATTTAGCCATCATCTACCCTTCCCAGTGTAGTCTAGCAAGGCTACCATCTTACCAAGCAGTACCCCAGGCCTCGTTCTGGAGCGAAACCTCAGACTCTTGGGAATTCAGAGTCAGGACCATGCCTGATCACACTACACCGTCGTGCCAGAAAAGCCTCTCCCAAACGGAGACCAGCGACCCATCTACATAGTATTTCACCGGCGATCTACACTAGTTACACTATTCGAATACCAGTCACTGTGACTGGTTCGTCATTCAGCCTCTTTTTATCTTTTCCTTAAGGCATTTAGCAGCATCCCAACAAATTTTCCAATACCTAGACCTCTAAGAAAGACCTTTCAAGACCATCACTACGTATACCATGCAGCAAGCCAACTACTAAGATGTGCTCCTGGTCTTATCATCTCCTTATATACGAACTATGCGACAGACGGAACTGGCTATCGCAGCCCTTAGAACCTAAGAGCGAATCTTTATCCCCTGCTTGGTCACACCAGAGAGAACAACAAAGGTCGCATACATTTCTAAGAACAACTACAAAGAATACGGCAACAGCCAGTACCAGCTAGAATATTGTGGGACAATCGAGGTCAGAGACTCCAACACCGATCGTCTACCGAGTGGCAAAGGAATAGCCCGGCCCGGAACTTTCATCAGCAGAGGTATTAGTTCTCTGATCCGGCTTAACGTAATTTAGACATACATAGTGCTTCATACTCGAGGAGGCTGGCATCAAATTCATATACGGGAAGGCATTTTGAGGTCCAGGCACCCAGCAACATAGTCACAAATGCGATCTAGTCGTCCACTCGCAGCCAGGGTAATTATAGCCTTCGGCCCTTCGATTGGTCACATATATTCTAAAAGCACAGCAGTAACGTTTTCTCCAGTGTCGCTAAATAGCGTCTGTCTTCACAGCATTCAGACACACCGATGTTCAGTCACTAATAACAGCTGGTTTTGTGAACCGTCAACACACCCACCCCATCAAACATTTTCCTCAGTCTCTTAAAGTCCGTAGAACTTATCACTGTTGAAATCCCTTTCGGCCCGGGGCGATAAGGCGATGCGGTATTCTACCTATGTCATGTTCCATTCCACGAACTAGCGGACATAGAGGAATTCAGTCCTCCAAGGCGGTGGACCACTTTCACTATCATATCAATCCCCAAAATAGTTATCTGGAGTTACAGCACGAGTCCATCTATAGAGCCCCGTCGATAGGCACAACGCGGCCCCGAAAAAAAGATATCGAATAGAAGATACCTGTTCAAGCGGTCGTGTGTGTCACTTCGTGCTCGAGGTTTGGCCAGTCAGGAGCACGGCTGTCTGGCCGCCGCCCAAGGGGTTCGTGATCGGGCGGCGGAAACGCTGTGGTTTACCTCGGAGGCCCTTGCCACGTTCTTGTGAGCCAGAGGGGTTTCTCGGCCCTTCGACCACACGCAGAGGCAGGCGGACAGACATGCCGCCCGGCCCTGGAGGTACCTCTGTTTGGATCGCCCCTCAAAGCAGGTACCGGGGTCCTGCGGGCTTGTACCGCCGTTTTCCACGACCACTTCTCGTCATTCAAACAGAAAGAAGCATGTCTCAATCACTACCACTCGTCAGTCCTTGACGTCTCTGCCCAGACTCTGAGTCCAGTTAGATGACTCCGTCAACGCCTTCAACGCCGTGGAGCAGGCCCAAAGCTGTGCCCTGCCCGAGACCCAAGGCTCGGAAGTCCACATCATTGCCGAGGTTGAGGAGTACACTATGCAGATGTTGCAAGAAGCCGAAAAAGAGCTCGTGATACACTCGGGAGCGTCGGAGTGCGCGAGAGACTATTGCTCGCCGGAAATTCAGTGCCGTGGTGGTAAGCTGGCCGAGGGCCCGTATGCTGCGATCGGAGGGTCAAATTGAAGCAGAAGTCGAAGATCTTTCTCCGAGGCAGGCGGCGAAGCAAAAGTTTCTCGGGCGAGTGGTTGGGAGACTGTTTTGTGACGATGGCAAGGCGATTTCAGGGGAGGAAGTTTGGTGGACGGCACGCGGCTACTGTATGAGTGGCATTCGGTTGTGAAAAAAACGGCTTGATTTCTGTAAGTGTGTTCTGTAAGCGTGTCGCTTAGAGAAGGTCCCTCCAGAAGAATGTCGGCGGAGCGAAGTCTGCCAATACCTGGACCCATACCTGGTCATCCGCGCGCGGCTGGCTCCCAGATGATTGAAGTCATCGCGACAGTAGAAGGTGCCTCCCGGCGTTTAGTTCCCGTCGAACCTTTCATGGCAGATCACAATGTAATCCTTGCCACCCTTGCGGCCTTTTGTTAGCCTCTGGGAGACTTCCAGCATCGTCTGATATCATGGTACTGACCGTTTCATCCGCAAGGTGTCTGTCTCTATTGATCTGTGTTCGCCTGATCTCAGGCCATCTGCACATTTCGATATCTTTTCCCGCGGGCGTTCCCAAGTCCCTCACTCCTTGGCTGCTGTCTAAAGTTCAGCACGTCTCCCTGAGCTACAAACCGTACGCTGATCCCGTTTTGTGGTGCAAGCCTTTACCCTAGGCCTATGAAGAAGAAACCAATCAAGTCTTGACCAATATCGGACCCTTGCAGAGATCCTCCAAGAACATGTTGATCCGACGAATCATGCCTCTGGCTTTCCGGTATTCTTCGCTGTCCTCTTCAAACTCATACTGTCTCGCATAGAGGAATGCTTCTATGTCTTTCAACTGCTCCCACGTCTTTGCCATTGCTCCATTAGTAAATCTGCAGGTGGGGCCGCTGCTGGACTTAAATGGGATGAGTTCGTCCTTAACCACTCTTGGTGCGTCGATAATCGATGACAGGTCGGGTGAAAAGAAGTCTCTCTACTTAACCCGGGTTTCTCGCGTTTCACCCATGAACTCGTCGACAAGAGTACGCCAAAACCTTGGCATCAGAGTTTGAGGAAGAGGAATTTTGGCGAATAGATATGCTGCAATGGCTAACACTATAACCCCGGAGTTAAACTCCCCTGTAGGTTCTGGGGTGAAGCACCGATGCATGTAAAGATTTGCTGGATCATTCTCTTCGTAGTACTTGTCCGCAAGATAGTAATAGAACCACCTTTCTATGACACTTGAGACGTCCTCTTCGCGCTCGGGCGATGGGTTCGGGTCAAAAAAGTTGATTCTCTCGATGCTGGAAGGTCGCGACTTTATGGAATAGAGGGCCCACGAGCCCCCTCGGAGTCGAACTGGCATTAGCAGCCACAACGGGTCAGAACTGAAAACCTTGGAGGTAACTTGTGGGATTGGTGTAAATAAGGGATTCGTAGTTTCGTTAATATCAGACGGGTTAACCACCCTGAATTCGTAACCGAAGCTAAGAAGTCTGTCCAAAGCGGCTGCTATGCTGTTGTTATCTAAGATTGTGCTGTCTGTAGTTCTTAAACGCTGAGGCACGTGTTTGTTAATCTTCGCTTGTTTCTGGGGCTGGTGATCGAGATCGATAGACCCTAAAAGATGAGATAAGTCTTATGCTGAAGTCTATGACCCTGGGTGCTTGTGACCTTGTCTCTTCTTCTCATTGGGCGTCACTATGGAAACAGGGATCGTCGCTTCGGTGGCGGCGGGATTCGGCACGTCGTTGGCTTTTTCGTAGACATCGGCGGGTGCGTTGCGAGCCTTTGGTGGGGCGACAGAAGCCTTCGATGAGGATTTCGTCGGGGGGTCGTCGGTACTTGTGTCCTTTTGGGCTCTCTCTTTAGAAGTAGTCTGGTTCTGTGATGATCAGTATTATGTATATGGACTGCGGATTACCACTGACCTGATTTTGCGTGAGCTCCGACAACGCCTCCTGTAAGTTACATAGAAGAATGCTAGGACCTGTCTTTCTGGCTTTCTGGCGCTTACGGGCCTTCTTCCTCTCTCTTCTCTGTGTTGCAATGCGGGCTAGGGACTTGAAGGTGGTTCTCTGATCTTTGTAAAGAGGTACTAGTTTTTGTAGGCACTCCTAGTATGGGCGACCGGCGGTCCATCCCCAGTAGAAGAAGACCATTCCGTGAGTGGTGGACCAGGCTTTTGCGATCTTTTCCACCACGGGCTTGAAGCGCGACAAGCCCAGCTGTTTAGTCATGCCCAAAGCTTCGCCAACACGTTCCCTTTCCGCCCTGCGAAGCCGAATGCGTGGGATGGATGGATCAACGTATTTCCCCGCCCTCGACTCGTACTTGAAGAATTCGTCGACGACCTCGGTGTGTGACAGGGGCTCAGTGGTGCCACTAGTTGTCGGGCTTATAATGCAGTAAAATTCCTCTCTTTTCTCTTTAAAAAAGGGGTGGCATTCGTAGGTGGACGCTATTTTTCAATGGACTGGCGCAGAATAGCGATGTATTGAGGCGGGATGTAGTATGGGGTTTGCAGCGGTAATGAAGGTGTCTGAGATAAGCCGGTGTGAGTATTAACGTGAGGAAGTTAGGCAGCTTGAGTGACATTCAGTCGAGTGGTATGAGTATAAAAAGTGAAGTGAGGAGATTTATCTGATTGTCTGGATGTTTGCTTGTTGTCGGCAAACGCAGAGCCGAAAGGTGCAGAAACGAGGCGAAAGGGTTCCAGGTGCTTCGGTACCTATAGAAGGCGCCTTCCAGATCCATACTACGACATAGCAAACAGGGCAATATTGCAAGCACGGAGCGGGATCGATCGGATGTATGACAAGGGTGGCCATGAACGATGCGATCCGCGACATGCATTCAGGAGCTATGGAGTTACGCCGTTTACTACCACGCTCATTGGCACCAGAATGAACCCTTATCACTGATATTAATCCGACGATTCTGACTGTTCGCCTTCCTGGACACCGACTAGCTTAGCTTGAGCCGTCTCCTGTTTCAACCGACCTCGGCGACCCAGTTAGGAATGCTGCTGCTGATGTAGACGTGGGTGCTGTTGAGATCGAACTCGTCTGCTGCCCTGCGCCGGGCGATAAGTTGTCGAAGCTCACATTGATCTTGTGGGCCCAGAAGAGTAAAACAGTCTGTGTTGCGAGACAGCCAACCTTCGAGGTCCTGGTCAAGCTGAATCCTACACCCAGACGGTGAGGCCGACCTTCATGCTGGTGTGAACCACTACGCCAGACGCTGCATGCGGCATGGCATGCCGACCGCTCGAACCACAGCGTCACCTCATCCTTCTTGCTCCCTGAGACTGGGTACTGGGCCAGGTAGCGACCTAACTCTCCTCCACGATCCTTGAATCTTACACCAGGCGACTGTAGCGGGACGGGCCAGCCCGTAGCCAGATTGACAAGAAATATCGGGGTACGTGCTGCTCCGAGCCGAGGGTAGTCCTTTGTACCTGCAATGTTGCCTGGCAGCTGGTATTAGCTAAGTATTTCGCTTGTATGGATTCTTTGATGTGCGGTTCATTGTGTGAGAGGCCTCGTCGCGAACGACAAGTGTGACACTGATGACGACGCGCCTTGAATGACTTTTATCGACGTCAAACACGACTCAAACCATTATTTTCATACCTTCTCCTCCAATGTTCACAATTTAAAGGCGGGCGAAAAGTCAGCCAATAATCCCACTGCCCGAGGTTGTGAACGCGACCGCCGCTTCCCGTTGTCCCCCAGGCCATCCGACAAGATCCATGCCATCGCCTTCTAAACGACATTGTGAGGGGTCTTCATCATCCTCTTAAGAAAGGTGTTCATTGGACTTGCAACGACACGACGCCTCATCCAGACTGAATACTCTGCTCCAGCTCAAAACCCGGCTTCCCTGAATGGAAGTAGCTTGAGCTCATCCCAAGTGCGGCC
Source organism: Colletotrichum tropicicola (assembly GCA_025962755.1). Lineage (NCBI taxonomy): Eukaryota > Fungi > Ascomycota > Sordariomycetes > Glomerellales > Glomerellaceae > Colletotrichum > Colletotrichum tropicicola. The sequence goes on from JAOWMA010000036.1 coordinate 69,360, forward strand.
CAAAGCATCAGTCGGCCGAGACTCAAAAACGAAGCAGCGGCTGTTCCAGTTTGTCAGTACGATTCCTGCAGGAGCGGCTTTCCACCCTCGTTGTGAGAGGTGTGGAAAGCCTTAGCGGGGTTCAGCAAGGGTATCAACGTCATTATCGGTAGCCAAAAGGTACGCCTTCCACAGCTGGATCGGCTATCCTCGTTGTTGCCGCATTACTTGCTGACATTTTGGCTGGGCGAACCTTAGTATACAGGCCGAATTTGATGCTCCGCAGGCTTCAGCATCACAATTGGGAGCAATAAAGCTTTAGTCCTACAATAATAGTCAGACCCGAGATGAAGTAGGAAAATCGCCAGCCGTCGCTCAAGTCCCAACCCTCCCGGGCCAAGGTCGTCTCCAGTGGAAAATAGGTTCAAATAGGATCGAAACAAACAGTAATGTTCTAAGTACTTTCTATCTTTGTGGTGCGCTTTGCATGGCTTACAGGTTGCCGAGCCTCCGAAAGCTGAAAGCTGAAGCCATCGGCCGTCAGTCCGGACTGTGGCCTCCGGATTGCACGAGCGCTGAGGGTTGCGGATGATTCATCTCTTTGACTACCCAGGAGTTGGAGGGCATGCAATTCGCACTTGCTTCTCGGTGTGTGCATGTACAAGCTGTGGCAATTAGCCTTAAAGCACAAAGCCAAACCCATAAAGCGGACCGGGTCCGGTCGAGGGGGTGTGAGCAATATCTACCCTCCCGGTGCAGCCCACAGCACCCGTCTGAAGTCTTCGAAAGAAGCCCTGTAACTTTGGGACCTGTCTTCGCACGCCCGTAGTTCCAACGATCTTTGCAAGCCAACTTCCACAGAACGTCTGTTTGGGACACGGATACAAGTCTACCGCAGAGTTAGGCAGTGCGCCAAGTTACATGTACCCAGAGTCCGGCGCCCAACACGCCGTCATCAATTTAAACGAAAGACACAACCGCGTTACTCAATTCAACGTCTGAGGGGGTTTCTCCATGTTTTCACAGTGCGGACTGCTCCGGAGCAGGTATTTTCTATCTCATCTCCTATACTGATAGTCAACAAACTCTACCGTAAATTAGGCAGCTATATCTCCGGCCTCGACCTTTGTGAACGTCTCATCGCTCAATCCTCGAAGCCCGTATCCCGCCCAAATAATGCTGGTGGGCTGCCTAAATGGCGGTCTAGGATGCAGTCACGGAGTCCATCGTTGCAAGTGGCGTGCCTACAGCTGGGGTTCAGTGTCTATCGGGCCCTGTGAACTCGACGGAAGGGTAGCTCTGCCACGGTTGTAATGCTGTTCAGCCACTTTCAAGATTCCCTAGGCTCTCGAGGTAGTAATAGCGGACTTGACTTGTATCAATCTGCTCTCGTCCCAGAACCATGCCCACGGAACTTGAATCACGGGATCTCGCATTTGCCGACGTTCGTCTACCAGGGGAAATGCTTGGGTGGCGTCAGTGAGCCTCACTCTTCTGTTTGCTGACAGAAAGGATTCCGCCGGCGTGTCTGAAGTTTGTTGTCAGTAAGAAAGTGCCCACATCGTCATTGGCCAGGGATTTGCTCTCTTAATTGAGATGAATAAACTCGACTTCCCCGCGACTTGGGTGTCTAGCTAACTATTATTGTATCCTGGTGGCTGAAGAGAAGAAGGCCAGATTGTAGATTGTTACAAAAGAAGGAACCCGAGCTCGAATGGTCAAAGACAGTGTACTATGCCCGTTCTAGTCTCGATAGAATGACTTTCGAGACAAACAGATCTCTATCCGCAATGCCCTTTTACCCGGGCCGGGTGGGAGCGTATGAAGTCGTTGACTTGCAGCTGTGTCCAACCTTAATGGTGTCGAGCGGTGCAAGATTGCGGTGTTTTTGTGGTACCATCTCGGGGTTTGAATTACAATGGCCCAGCAGGCGGGCCTGGAGAGGTCGGGCAGTCTCCTTCGGAGGGCTTCCATCGTGTAGATTATTGATGACTTTGATGAGGGGCGCAAGGCTCTTGGACCAATGCCAACCGGAGGTATTAGCAAGGAGGCGCCCAGAATTCCGGGGAAAAGGCCAACGAAAGGGCAAGAGGAAGAAGAGAGAGAGAATTGATGTAGGGGGGTCGTACGTTCTGCTAGGTCTCCGTGTCTGAAGTAAGGCTGTTCGGCAGCGATCGGTCCATGGTCAACATGCCAACGCGTCCGCGGCATGATCACTTTCTCTAGAAGTTGGCTAGGTGGTAGACGAAAACGGTCTTCATGTGCAAGGTAACAGGGACGGCGGAAGTCTGACTCTTCACTATTTGCCATTAGGAGCGTTGCAACTCGGCTTGCTTTCTTGGTGTCTTGGCCAGGCAAAGCAAACGAGCAAGGACCGAGGCAGCGTATTCTCAAAGCTGGTTAGCTCCCATGAACAGCATGTGCCGCCTTGCCAGAGTCGATCTCTGGTCACGGACGGAAGTCCAACTGCAATCTGAATTCCGGAGTCGCAATTGGTAGAGTTTCGAAGCATTGGCTTGGAAAGTGAGTACCTCATAGCACGCAGTAAAGACACTATGGATGCTAAGTCTCGAAATGCAGCAAGGAAAGTGAATGGCCATTTGCGCAGTTGTCGTATGATTGCTTGCGGCCTTGATTTCAACGTTACGTTTAGTGACACAGCGGACTTGACCTTGAACTTTCAGTGCATAAAGCTTCTCAGACCTCTCACTTTGAATGGGTCGAACATCCTACATCTACGCACAACCCACAGAGAAACTACAGAATTTCAGAAGGCGACTCCGAATCAGTTGATCAAGTCCGGCCTGCGTGGGGTGCGAGAAGTGGTGGATTTTAGTCAAGATCAACAGACGCCAGCGGAAATTTACTCGTTACTCGCAAAGGCAAAGCGAGTCGTTGACGCAACGGAGGAATGAACAGCCGCACTAGTACTGGTTTGATAGAAGGTCTGTAAGCGATTCGGATGCCGGCTGTTACCTGAAAACAACGTACATCCAATGCATCTGGGCTTTGCTGCGCATACGAGTGGCAGCAGTAATGTGATATCGCGGCCAAAGAGGTGGAATAGAAACGAAAGGCCCTGATCATTTACCTGTGGCCCGCAATGCGGCGTGTGCGTAGGAGAGAGAGGCCTTACCTACCTTATTCCGCGGGTCCGTCAATTGCAGGGTGGCGGGACGTTGTCTGACGGCAAACTCGCCAAGACATGACGGGAAATCACCGAGGAGAGCGGAACAGAGAGGTTCAGTCCCACTGGAATAGTGGTGCTCACAAGGACTTCGATTGCTTCCCGTCCAAAGTTCGTCGTCCTTCAATTCCCATCATCGCGTGTCAATCTCGAGCCGACCACGGCTCGTACGTCAAGAAACCCAACACGTATGGCTCCTTTGAACTCACGTACGGCTTTCTTTGACTATCATAGGGTACATGTTGAGTATTAAGCATAGTGACGGCGAACTAGGAGAATCTATTGTAGTTGGGTGCAGCTGTGCAGTCATTTCGAATCATTCCCATCTATTCCAGACTCGTCTTAGCTGGAGATATGATCGGGTTGGCCGAGCAACTCCTCACACGAGTCGTTCGGCTATGACTCAGAACTAATGACAAGCTAGCAAGAATGATGCCGATGAGCTCCCTGTAGATCTGGACTTCTCCATTAACGCAGCTTCAGCATAACGACGACGAGGTGCTTGCACACAGACGCCTGTCCGCCTTACGCACGCATGCCCATCCCCGAGGGTCATGAAATTCGAGCTGGCAATCCAAATAAGCAGGTCGATGTCGCGGGTGACCTGGTGAAAGTAGCAGGGAGGGCTCCCAGGTCGACCGTGACGTGTGAGTGTCGTGACCATCGCGATCACAATGAGATTTGTTGTCCACGTCATTGCCAGAGTCGTGTTTGCAGGGCTGGTTCAGGCAGTGCTCGAGGATGGGCATCTGGGACTGCTTTGGGAGGAAGAGCAAGATCGGCGACATAGCTTCAGACGGCGGTGGAAGGGTGTCAAGGGATGGGGCTTGAGGAGAGATATACAGACGTAAAGCATTTGGATTCGAGGGTGGCCGAAACATTGCGGGCCTCGCAGGCCTCGGGTCCCCATTGAAGGCGTAACCTTTGACGCCACTTTGGACATTGCCCCTTGGCTAAGCCTGCCGAGACAATGGAGCCGAGCTTGGAACCTTGAGTGATGCAAATGCTGCCCAGCGCCCCTTGGTTCTATGTTCATGTGGCCCAAGTCATCTTGGGTGAATCTGGTTCCATTTGTCTGAGGAGATCCGAGGGGCCGGCAGGGCTGATTGAGGTTGCCTTTCTTCTCTATTTTCTGGCGCTGTACTGATGTGCGACAAGGACAAGGGTGGTGCCGCATTGTTGGTGTTGTTCAAAGGAAGCGTATGTAACACAAGTGTCGTGGTGCGGGGGGTTTCCGCGGTGTTTGGACCCCGGGAACGACTGACAGAGGTCCAAGTCAAGATTTATCGAGGGTAAATGAGTTGTCTGACGCTGGGCCTGGGTGTCGGTGATGGTATCGGTGGTCGATGGCACCTGGAGCTGTGGCCTTGGAGAGGATTGGAAAGTGGTGGCTGGAAGTCCAGATGCCACTTTGGTCTTGTGTACTGACGGCCGTTGTCGAGATGCTGGCTTTCTTGGCTTGGTCTGCAAGGCGTCTGAGAGGAGGCTGACACCACATTAGTACTTCAGTGTCATGTCGTGTCGGGTTGAGCTGTTCTGTCGCGCACGAGGGAAACCCACAAACATGGGGAACACACCAGAAGGCTTACACAATTTCTTGCCGTTTCGGGCTGAGGGAATGATTCTTGGTAGCGCGTGGTATCTCCGCCACTACTCCCCATCTGATGTTGCTCCGGCGTCGGCATCAGCTTCAAGCGCATGTTTCCTTGGGTCTCTGCTGCAATTCATCGACGGTGGTGGCACGTCAAGTGACAGAGACGTCCCCCCTGCTGACTGGACGCTTAAAGTTGCCAGAGTGCGACGCGGAAGCAGGATGGGCCGGGCTACTCGTGGAACGACAAGACGAGCACATCCGTATTTGATGGATGCATCGCGGATTTGGAGGCATGAACCCAAAAGATGATGCGAAACAAGAGAGGATGTCGGGCTGTGGCGACGCGGATAATTGGGAGTCATGATGTTGTTGGTAGTATTTTTCCGATCTTTTCGCGGTCTCGTGGAGCGGCAGAAGCGACAGCAACAGCTGGGGCCAACGTGGATGACGTAGGCGCCGGCTTTCGAGGCCTCGGACCCGTGGTCACCGTCGCGGTCATGGTCATACTGGCGACGCGGCAGAATCTAGACGCATGTGTCAGCTTCAAGATGGCTCATTAGAAAGCAGCCAGCAGAATCACCTTGGGTCCAACCTCGTTCGGACGACGGATGCATGAAAGCAGCGACGCAGAATGACACACACGTCTGACCTCAGTGAAAAGCAGCGGGCCTTCCAAGGAATTTACCTGACTGCTGCTGCAATTTTCTAGGTGCCCTCGGCGCTGGATAACCATCGGTGATTGCGGCTGGGTCCGGACGGGAGCTGCGGTGCGTGAGGAATCTCAGAGCAACTTGCTGGAACGTCTGGCCCTGGCAGGCCGGGGCGAGAAATACGGTGCGAGGTTTTCACCAGACTGGGGGTCCGGAGGGTTCTGCATTGTTGGAGAGACGTGGAAGAGTGCCAGAGCAGTACGAAGCTGGGATGGAGGTCGACAGGTGGGCGACTGGGAGAAAACAGGCGGCCGAACGAGGTAGGTGCATTCCTCGACGTTCTGTACCTTGGCACCTGACGGAAGGCAAGGACCATGGTGGTCATGGTGACTGCGTCGGTCGCTGTCCTCATTTCTGCAGGCAGAGCTCATCTGCGGGCAGGACTCATTTTCGGGCGCCTTCATTTTCAGGCAGGCGCCCGGGCGTCATTGGGCAGGTGCGTCATTGGGCAGTGTCTGGAACATGGCCGACTGCCCCGGGCTGCGACTTCCCGTCATTGTTGGCGAATCAGGCGCCGCATGGCATCCTCATTGGGAAACAGCGCCCCTGCACACTCACACGGCAGGGGCCCAGCAGTGATGACTCAGCAACACCTCGGCGGAGGTGTTCGCCTCAACCCCACCTTCGCCCCGCCGTCGGCCCACCTTCACCCGTGGCACCTTGGCGCCTTCACACCTCCGCGCCTTCACATCTTTACACCTTCACACCTTCGGTACACCTTCGGCACACCTTCGTGTTTCCTCGCATCCGCCTCAAGACGCATCTGCCGTCCAGTGCATTCCATGTGTCCAGCCAGGTCCGACGGAGCTTCGGCGCTTCCCAGCAATGCGTACGACACCTTACGCATGTTGCGACTACCTTGGAAAACAGTCCGCGTCAATCCTCGGGCACGAGACATCTCCCCGGGCGACCCAGTTTACCCTCTTCTTCTTCTTCTTCTTCTCCTTGGACGACACTGACCGACTTGTTTGTGTTAGGCTTTTGCTCCTCTCTTCCGCCGCCAGCCCCAAGCTCTCGCTTCTTGTCGTTCGTTTTTCCTCCGTTTTCCCATCCCTCCCGTGCCCTCCACCGTCACCATGCCGCGCCGCGTGCGCATTGAGTCCGAGCCGGACATCAAGGACCAGCTCTCTCAATTGCGACAAATCACATCCATTTACGCCAACCCCGACATCGATCGCGCCGACATCCCCGCCATCTACCACACTCTGAGGAAGACTTGGTGGCATCATGCCCTCGCTCTACATCGGGCGCGCAATGCCGATGATGGCCCAGCTGGACAAGATGGAGCGGACGTCCGGGACTGGACTGCCTTCTTCAGGGCGCAGATGTCTCGAGACGAGCTCGCCTACGTCGTCAAGACCATCTTCCGCGCTGAAAAGGCCTGGATGCACGATGACGCCTCGTCCGAGAACAAGGCCCGCTTCCAGAGTACCAAGAGCAACCTGGCCCTCCAGGATGATGAGATGGTGTTCTTTGTTCTCGGCCCCGCCATTCCCCGGTCCATGACTGCCCTCCGCGATATCAACTCGCTCGTCCGCGGCAGGGACCCAACCAAGCGCCATGCACCAGGTGCCGTCATCGCCGCCATTCTCGCCGCGTGCCTCCGCCGCCATGACCAGTCCGCCGACCCGGCTGCAGAGCCGCCAACTCTCACGCCAGAGGATGTCGCAACGGCCTTTCAAGGTATGCATCCAGTACTCTCCCAGTCCAGTATTATTACAATGTCGTCTAACCTTGCAGAATATCGTAGATTTGCAACAGATTATGATTATGCTCTTGCCAACATCTCTATCATCGTTTCATACCAATCCAGGTTTCCCCTACACACTGCTATGTCCATGGTCAGAAGTGACTGGGTTAACATGATGCATCTACTAGAGCTACGCCCCGGAGACGAACCCGGCGGAAGTCGTCGCGGGACCCCGGCCCCAGGATCGACACGAGCGACCCCGGCCCCCGCCTCCTCTCGCGCCCCGACTCCGCAGCCTGCCACCCGTGTCGCCGCGCCGGATCTGCCAGCTCCCGCAGCCCGTGTCTCTTCCGCGGCCCCTCCTCGCCGGAGCTCCGGTCTCTCAGTCCTCGCGTCTGAAGTCCCCGAGAATGCCGGGCCGGCCGGCTCCTCCATGCCCCCGCCGCCGGCACCCCGGCGCGCCGCCAAGCGATCCCTCGCGGACCCCAGCTACCATCCGCCGCGCGCCAAGCGTGCTCGCTACAACCTCGACTCCGATTCCGACTCCGAGCCCCAGCCCCAGCCAGAGCCAGAGCCAGAGCCCGAGGCCGGTCGCCAAGCTCCCCCGCCTTCCGACGACTTTTTCTCTGCCAACGGCGATTTCGCCGCCGTCATGGGCGACAGCCCGATCCGGCCGCACGGTAACTCGATACTAGGCCTCGAGCGGCAAGACATGGCCAGCGTCAGGCGCTCAGCCACGCGACGGCTGTGGCCTGAGGAGAGAGAGCTGGCCGACCGCTACGCGGCGGAGGGAACGGGCGATTTCGTGCCGCTCTGGGCCAACATGGCCGCCTCGGTGCTCACATTGCCACAGCCGACGGGCGAATGGGGCCGAGACAACTACCTCGACATGGTGATGGCTTTCCGCGCGGCGGCGCGTACGGTCCTCTCGGCGGCAGAATCCTTCTTGGAGGCTCGGGGCCGGCTCGCCTAGCCCCTTGCAGATCCCATCAGAGGGGCCGCAGGGTGCTTTTCTGTCGGGTGTTGTGTTTGGTTTTTGCTGGCTGCGTTTCTTGGTGTTTCTTGTTGTTTCTTTGGCGTGTTTGGACGTTAGGTGCTGGTGTGCAGTTTCCGTTCCCGTTTCTTTTTCTTTTTCTTTCAAACAAGTAAAAAATAAAGAGAAACCAGACCGTTTGGTCACACCTTCCGCGACATAAAGCTAGCCGCGACATAGGTAATGAAAGTAGTGATTACGTAAGGTACCTAACGTAAGGAAGGTACGTCAAGGTGACAGGTAATGGGGTACCTGCCCAACAAGGACGTCACAAACACCACGCCCGAAACGTGCAACCAACATTCTCCCCAAACCTATCTTCTGCTGTTTACAACCCACCCAAGGACCTCCCGACAACAGCACCGCGACTAAAATCCCTCATCCCCGATCGCCGACTCTTCAAGATGGACGAGACCCTCTCCAGCCCCACCGACTTTCGAACATCTCTTCGCCCAGCAAAAATCGCAGTGAATCCCGCAACAGCTCTGACACGGCCGACCCTCGAGCGCAGCATGGGCCAGAGCCACGATTCTCCAACCGTCAACCCACCGATTGCAAAGGCACCCCGAATCCCGAAAAAGCACGACGCAGCGCAGGCAAACTATCCCGCCCCCGCCTTCGCCTTCGCCATCCCCCAAACTATCCCGACTCATCCTACCCAGGCAGTGCGACCACCGAGCCTCCCAAGCGTATCGCCCCCCAACCCAGGCGCACAAAGCACGCCGCCCACCGCCGTCCAGGGCCGTAACAGAGCCACGCAGCGCCGACTCCAGCTGCCATCCCCCGCGCCGACAATTGCAAGCCCCATGCCAAACTTGCCCGCTCAATCAAACGATGGAGCGAGGCGCGATCTGATTCGATCCATGTGTGTCACCCTTATCGAGGCGGAGAGAAGTACGCGCCACTGGGCCAGTCACGACGGACGCAACGACAGATTCGAGAGCGAGGTGCAGGACCTTGTGTTCCAAGCCCGGATGGTGAACGATGAAGTTGGTGGCGGTTATGTTGGAGGTTGCAACAGTATTTGAACTGGGAACGGTATTTCTGCTTCGCAAGAGCATGAGCGTTGGGAGAAGATGGTTGTTTTCGGATGCCCAGCTTGCGTCCGAGAGACTTACGGAGCATGCTCTGTTGTGGCAGGAATCACTGCTACCGACATGACTGCCTGGCGCATCGTGCCTGGGAGATATTTGAATAGATTAGGATCGAGGGAACTGCTACCCAAAGCCACACACTGGGCGGGATGGTAGCTATCAGTCATTAAACGGGCTATCAATACGCCTTAGCATAGATAGCCGGAATATGAATCTCACACCATCCTGCCCGTTTTCATGTCTGCGTCGGATACCAGCCCAAGTCTCTGCGGTGCCGAGGAGACGACTGGATTACATACCGGTCGGTCCCGTCCTCACCCAGTCCCACAACGACCAGTCAGCTCTATAGAGATATTTCTGACCTTTAAGACGGCAAAAGCAACCCATCAACATGGACAACTGAAACAATGATCTTCTTCCAGAGATTGGCCCCTTGGGCACCATCTCCGCCGGCACGGTTTGTAGCTGTAAACTATTGACTGCTGTTATGGCGATTTAAAGCTAGGACTTGTGCTGACGGGCCTGGTTAGGCTGCTTGAGAGTCATCACAAAGAAAACGTGATGATGTGGGTGGTAGACATCTTGCATCAATGCTTCCAGGCAGGCGACTACACTTCATCATGATTCATGAAAGTGCCCTCAGGATCGATCTCCGTGTCCCCTGCCTATTCATTGCAAACTACAGCCGGCCGAATCTGAAAAAACGATGTACACTTCACCAAAGCTCAGCTCTGGATCAAAGAATATCTTCGGTCACACACAAGGGTGCGAGAGGCCCCGGAGGGCTTCACTGCAATGTGGCAAAATCAGCCTTAGGTCAAAAACTCAGGCCAAATGGCATGAAACGTTTCTTCCTGCATCGAGCTGTGCATGAACTGTCTTGATAGTCTCGCCCTTTTCGGACATCATACTCATACTTGAGTCCAAGTCTCGGCTATCATGGTTCCATCTGATATGATGCCATTCTAAACCACGGAGATTACACGCAGTAACCGAGCCACCATTTCAAGACCGCCTCAAACCTATTAACTTCACTTATAAAGAGAGCGAAACAAAAGCCGAAGCTCCAAGTACCGCAGCGTCATCAGTGGCTTGGAAAGATCTCTCGGGCAGTGAAAGATAGCTTTTATCACCGTACTGAGCTTGATCCGCGTTCCTGTCTCTGTGCCGATTCAACTAAACCCACTGGTCATGGCCGCCGTGGTCTTCCCTTCAATGACATAAGTCCGTCAGTAAATTCCCACGACGTTTGCGGAAACCTTCGGCCAGTTCTCAAGACAGTCCTCCTCCTGCCACATCGCCGACCTACACCTTGCAACTATCAGACCGGGCCGGGCTCAACAGCATGGTTCATCGTCTAGAAGAAGAGAGATATGCCGCAACGAGTCTCACAGTGGGCGGTCCCCGGAATATGTCCCATTTCGGAGGTAGCACCAACGATGCCCTAGGGAGCGGCCGGATAATCCCAGGGTCTGTATCCTTGGACAAGAGACACCATCGAGATTAACTCGATCTGCTGATCTGTAGTAGTATGTATGCTCCCGCTTGACTCGCAGCATCTGTGCATGATATCCCTCTCCAGTAAGCCAGCAGAGTAGGCAAACCATCTGTATTCTGAGCCATTTTGAGGGAGACCCCGTGGGTGCGCTCATGACTTGAGTTGTTAAACTTCTATTGGCCGTGTCTGAAGCTGCATGCTTTCCGCGCACTCGCTGCCCCTTTGCGGTCGCGACCAACGTAACAGGGACGACGACAACTCGGTCTTCGTAAATGTTATTGCGACATTCACCGTCCACTAGCGGACTGCTACGGCTTTTCCAGATGTCGGCCCAATAGAACGAGGTTATCATCGCTCCGGGGACCTTAAACCAAATCCATTTCATTAGTAAACAGTACGTAGAACTTGGTAACTCGATGTATTTGCTGTCAACAAGGCTGTTAAACAGACCTGATAAACGTTGGGGGACTAGCTGTATTCCTCTGCCGCTCAGTCCTTTGGAAAAGGGAATTAGCCATACGGGGAGCCTGGGAGACATGAAAAGGGCGAACATAATGCTGTTGACGTGAAAATGGCTTGATGAGGTCTTTTTGCAATTTGTCGGCACCAGATGATTTGGTCACTGAACAAGGAGAGCAACAATAACCAGTTAGCCAACGCCAGTCAAACACAAGACCAGCGATCCAGGGGAATTGGACCCATGATCATCAAGCGGCGCCTCAAACGGTCCTGGAACGGACAAGCTGATATTAAAGGGGTTCGGCCGTTGACCGCCAAGGATCATCAGGCCTGGCCTGTAAGTCGGCTTAAATCCGTAAGAGACCGTCAAATCCATGTGCTCCAAACTATCCTCCCTCCCTTTTGGATGAGCATATCCCACGCTTGTCTACCCCAGGCACTCTGGACGAATAGCTGCATGAAGAAGCCGCTGGCGCTGAGGCTGCGCTCGCCCAGGGGAAGGATCAAAGCGAGGATGAGATGAGGGCAGAGACGATAATGGCGCGGCGACGGCCGAAGAACTGGGACAGGTAGCTGATGATGGGTGAGTCGTGGCCCATGGTTTCGTTGGAAATATCCGACACAGGCAGGGCGCTCGCCCACCTTGCACATGCCAGGAGAGAACCGGTCGGCGCTTCTCCACCCGCAGAGGGACGCAACAATCCCAGTAGTCGGCGGTCGGCTACTCCGGCAATTCTAGCTGAGCGAGGACTGTCTCCCGCATTGGTAACCTCGCCAGAGCTAGCTCCAAAGCCTTCCAATCTTTCCCTGAGTATGAGTTCTCGGCCGGCCTTCATCCTAAGCTCGTAGGTACCGAGTACGCATATGTGCGGTGTAGCAATCCTTTCAGCACCCGTCCTTACGTCGTGACAGCTACGACAGTCTAATAAGACAACCACCGCCGCGCAGACGCCTTCATATTGCCAGGAACGAAATCTCCCGTTCCCGCCCATCATCTAGACTCTTCCAAACCCAGGGCCATGTCCTGTTCTCATTCGTATGACTTCTCCGCATGTTGCTTGATTCAATCGTCCTACTAGCATGCTGCCCTAGCTCGATGGAACTGCCTCGGATTGACACTCTGAACTCACGCCGCGAGCCACCCGGCATAGCCTCTGCCATGACAAGCACGGGAAGTTTCACCTGTTGCTGCACTACACGCCGAGGACAAAGGCGACGGGAGAAAAGACGTCGAATGGTCTAAGGGAACGTTTTACTTGCCATCATAAGGATGACAAAGACCATCCCGGTCGGCATCAACGGCATGCAGGCACAGCAATCGAAACCTTTGTCCTAACGCAGGCCCCCTTAGGCGTCTGCTCCGTGTGTACAAGCGGAAACTTGGTCACCAGCAGAGCAACGACATAAGCCGTGTTGACGCTCTTATCTATCCTTCTTCATGACTTTTGCGCTGAACAAGGAAGCCTGTCCCAGGTTTGCCGGCCAGTAAACCTAGTCTACTATGCTACAGCTTTAACGTCATCTAAGAGTAACTTAACTCGTCTCTGGGCCAGACTACAGTGATTCGAGGGGTGGACAACCCACGTTGGCCGATTGGAAGGTTGCAGTACATAAGTGGTGGAAGAATACTAGAGACGATGCAAGGGAGACGGATGTATCTAGGTGACAGGCCGCAGTTGTTCCTTCTCTTGCTATATGCCGCCCGACCAGCATGGGAATCCTCCTGGCATGACCTCCCAAGCGGGACTAGCGAGACTGTACTGACGCGATGATCGTAATTGCTCCTGTATATGGCGAGTCTCCATGATGTTCAATGATGCGGCCGGCACGCCTTGTGAGGTGAAGACTTAGAAAATAGGAATTTATTCATGCCATATCAAGCTTCTTCCAATCCTCTGTGGACATGGAACTCGTCCATTCCCACTCAAAGTGTCCTTCTCTTTTCAGGGTCACTTGGCCTGCAGCGCGAAAAGAAGACTCACGCGGCCAACGTAAGCTTTCCACGTAACCCTAATTTGCCAGACATTCACCTCAAGACGACCCAGACTCCGATTTCCTGATTCTTCTCGCTGGCGATCCGTAAAGGTTACTTCCAGCGAAGAAATATAACAGGCGTCACAATATGTTAGTTTCGATCTAGACGGCTGCTTCTTGAGCGGTAGAGTAAGCTGAAAATGGCCCGCATGGTTGGAGTAGACTGGTGTAATAATAGCTTGAGTTTCCGGATCTCCGGTGAGATCCCTGACTTGCTGGAGGCTTGATTGTGGGGGATGGAACTCTATACATGGATGGTACGTCCACCCAGCTTTCCGAGACATCATTTGGAAGTGCATAAATGGGTATGTCCAACCAGACCGTACCGCCCGCCTTGTATACCGCAAGATGCATAAGAAGGTACTTGACGAGGTGAGAAAGACCGAGAAACAACCCTGTTTCGGACCGAGCTGACTGTGACGGAGAAGACGCCAGCGCCCGACGTGTGCCTGCTGGGCTTATAATAGAAACAAGTATTCATTTAACTTCGGATGCGGTTAAGAACTTCAATTCTGTTAGTCTTCACCTTTTCCGGCCTTGTGGCATCGTTCCGCTATCGCCCCGAAGCATCATCAATCCGACCCCGAGAAATGTCCAAAATGCGGCTTCAAGCGACCATGTCGCCAATTTTGTCGACGGCGTATGAGGCCTGAGCTATCCAAAGAGCTGGCTGTCGTGCCCGTTCGGGTGCGCATAGGTCACGCGTTGTATTGGTGAGCGCAATCTTTTCCGGTAAGAGGTGATGATAGTGTCTCGGATCTGTACACAGTCGGAAACTGGACATCAAACTGGAGTCGGGCGAAGACAGCTGCTCACTGGTGCTGAAGTCCTATGGAGGGGTAAGATTAAACTGTGCGCCCTGGAGATCGTGACCATACTCAAACTTTGCGATCATGCTCATAGTTGCAACCATGGTCATGGTCTGCGATCATACTTGAGGAGACCATGTTCGTTGATACCCTGCTCACACTCTGTAAACATGCTCACACTGGAGACGACACTTACATTTGGAGATATACGTGTCACTACACCCATAGGATCTTGCGTTCATAGTCTCTGGACCTTGGATTTATCCCATCGTACCTGTGATCAAGCAATGAGACCCTATTGTGCAAGGGTTTGGCGATGCGCAAAGTAGTGCAGACTTTGTGTTGAGATGCAAAGTGTGTTGGCGGAAGGCGGAATAGGCGCCAAATTTACTGGCTGAAGATGCAAAGTGTTGGCCGCACGCATTGTTTCTGCCAGGTGCGAGAATCACGGCTTGGTGTGTTCCTGGTAATTTACAGCCAAGTGTCGCACATTCGAGTTGTATTGGCAGTATGGCCTGCTAGATGGCAAGCCCCAGGTCAAGTCTTTGGCCGGCGGCGTGACTTGACGCGGCAGTAGGTTGACCGCGTGGCGGTCGTGGAGGGCGTGAAGTATGTTGGAGGCCATGCTGAACTTCCCACCAACATGGCCACAAAGCTGACTCCGCCAGACTCGTTGATGCTTCTGGCCAACTTTTGAGTACTTTGAAATCTTGGTTGTACGTAGGCACCTCGAGGTAACATACGAACAGCACTATGGCTCCGATTCTGAATCCCTTGTACAGTATCTAGTTGTAAGCCTGCTAGACTTCTCGACCACAGTCGACTTCAACGCGTATTCATGAGGACTAGTTCTTAATCTTGCCAAGTTACTTGAAATCACCTAACGGGTTCGCAACGTCTTCAGACATAAGCCAAAGCCCAGCCCGAGTCTGGCCCAAGCACGACATCGGTCTAAGCTGGCAATGCCTCCAGCCCAGTACTCAAGCGCAAACGTGGTCTTTCCGTAAAAATAACACAATCTAAGATAACGTGGGATATGACGTGCGATCTAGCCTTGAATGCCCTTTCGATATGCGGAGATATGTCCGGTGTAGCTCGACGAGTATGTACACTGAATCTATCGTCGGAGATGCCGGCCGCATTTGTGCTTAGATCCAGGCCTCCTAGATGCTGGCGTCCAGTTCTTCTGCGGTAAAACAGGAAGGGATGGGACCGGATCGGATGCTTAGCCTGGATCTAACTTGTACGGCCGGCAACAAGACGCCTATTCTTCCCGGGCTTCTCCGAACATAGGACGACAACCTAAACTGTGCGGCTGCAGGCGACGCTATTAATCAACGTCGAGCCTACAGAACAGGACCATTGCTGGGCATCTCAATGGGAATGGAGTTGACTGCGACATTTCGGCAATCGTGGGTTCGCTGCTGTGTTGGCCGATGTAACTTGAGAAGAGACGAGACTGCCAAAAAACCTGTTCTACGATAGCGTCCTGTCGTAAATCGTCGTTTCTACGTGACCACATGGCGGGAGATAAATCTCATAGACGGCTTATAGACACCGGCGCATCAAGCGCTCCGCGAGCAGACTTTGCGGTTCCTGCGGGCGGAAATGGCTCGCAGCGCTTGACCGATCGGCGGCTTTATGAAGGAGAATAGGCCCTTTCGAGTGACATGGGTTCCATTTTCGAGGGGCATTCCCGCTCGGATGCGGACGTGTTTAACCCCAGCCGGCTCGACTACATCCGCGAGCTCGACCCGGAGGTCTACACCTGGACGCAGTACCGCATCGTCGAGCTCGTCAGCACCGCCGACTCGATGGGGAAGTTTCTGACGAGAGTGAAAGATGAAGTTGGTAGACAAAATAGGTCTCTACGGCTAACACTTGGCGCAGCCTCAACAAGGCGGAGTCTGGATAAGGTTTTTAGGTGTTCAAGATTGCTCTCCCTGCCACAATTGTTGGCCTTGGCCTTAAGATCAGGACTTCTCATTTTTCCTTTCTTAACATTTCTAGTCAAAGGCCTTTGTGGTTTCTTAGCTGCGGGCCAAGTCAGGTAAGGTGAGGTAAGACTCGAACCAAAGCACGCCTTTTGACACGGGTGCCGACGTAACTGCTGCAAGTGTGGGATGAAATGCAGATCACCATCGTAATTGTGTCCACAATCGGGATGGTGCGGTTTCGCTGTGCTCTTTAGTCGCCGCGCCGGATTGGAGACCATGCTCGTCAGTCCGATTTTCTGGTGAGAACATGAAGGCGGCTAGCACGCCGGCGGAGTGGTGGCATTTCGACCCCCGCATTCGAGACGCTGTACATGTGAAGCTCCCTCTCCCCCTCCCGTCTGCTGTTGGATATGGTGCAGCGTAGTGTAGCGCATAAGTCCAGATACGAATCGTCCAAATGCGAATCGGATGCAATCGCGCCCAGTCTTGGGTGGCAGCGATGAAATGTGACTGTGGAATGTGAAAGGCGGCTCCTAGCCGCCGTACAACTATCCAGTCGTCGCGGAACTGTCTCCAGAGTCCTCAAGTGGCTCGTTCTGCTCGAGACCTGAGAGGGCGGCATTATAAAAGACGGAGGCTGGGGCTGTTTGCCTACTGCTTATTGCAATCCCATAGGTCTTTGAGTTCCGATATCGTATTGTATTTCAGTAGTTTAAGGATACGGAATGACCGGACAACGAAAAGGGAATATCTGGCCGGCTGGCCGATGGAGCGCTGACTGACGGAAACATATCAGCAGAGGTTCATGGACGAATGGCGGCTTAGATTCTAGCGCGCCAGGTGTTCTGTTCTTCATTGGACATAGTTTTGCAGGGGAGATGTGAATGGCAGGACGATACCTCAAGACAACGAGCCTCGCAACGAGAAGCCCGGGAACGCCAGCGCCAACACCAGGTCAGCCGGCGTGATGTTACCGGCTGGAGACTCCAGCGATAGCTTGGCCAGGTATGAAGCTAAAGACAAACATCAAAGTACCAAGAGTAAGGCCTTGATTTCACGGATGCAAATGAAATACGGACGGCCGAAAGTGCTTCATTAGGTGCACCTAAGCATGGTCAAAGGTAACTTTCTGCGCCCGGTAATAGCAGACTAACACACCAACACACACATACACATAACCACTGCCGGCACTACCATCATACGACTTGGAACGCCGCTCCTCTGCCTCATTCCCCTGTCGTCTCTGTATTTCCCGCTCTTGGAGGCGACCCAACGCCCCTTTGTTATAGACTGCCCAGAAACGCCCAGCGCGTTGCTATTCGTGGCCAGGAGCACGGCGTAGACGCCCGGGTCGCCCACAGGATCGGGGCTTGGCACGCCTCTGTGAACTTGCCACGCGCACACCCGCAGCCGAAACTTGACGAGCTCCTCCTGCTTCAGATTCGCGTCGACCTGGAAACGCGCATTGCCCTGCGCGGACCGTACGGCGGCGGCGGCGGCGATGTTCTCCTCAGCGGTCCACGTGACTGTCCGTGGCCCATCATACCCAAGGAAGCCGTCGCAGAACAGCGCCGACTATTCTCCGTAAGCCGACACCCTGGCGCTGCGGTCCCCTCTCTCTCGACTTTCTGCTGCTGCTTCTGCCAGCGGGAATAACAGCGACGGCGCTTGTGACTGACTCCATCTAATTCGTCGTCTTCTTCTGCGAGCGATGCAGTCTTGCGCTTTTGCGAGATTTTGGGCGGGCCAGGGGTGGACAGGTCTGGTGATGTTGGGTTGGTTGGGGTCAGCCGGGAGAGTGATAGCGAGAGGGGAGACACGGGGATGTAATGGCTTACCACAGCACGCCTTGTAGACCTTGGCTCAGAGCCCTCTTCGCTTAGCCGTGTCGGGCCTGCTCAAGGTGTTGATAGAGGAGAGGGGAGACAGCAGAGCTGGGGCTAGCCGTAGTAGACTCCTTTATCGGGCCCGGCGGTGAACGGCGTGGCTAGGGCAGGGAGAAACGGTACTATTCGTCATTAGTAGTAGGTCGAAAGATGCCAGTGGAGCGTAAGGCAGGAGAAAGTCAAATCGACGCTCGTCTGCAGCTTTGGCGTGCTCTAGGGATGGAGGGACATTAGAGTTTTTCGGTCACCCGCCTTTTGAATTGCTGTCTGATGACGGGTTCTGTGTGAATTGGTATGTATGTTCGCGGTCGATGCGGTTGGAATCGTTCTCTTCAGCCCTGTCGTCAGGTTCGGAGCATTTTCCTTTCGCATCTCACTCTTGAGCGGATCCGCATTTATCCGCCGATACCATCCGTGGGACAAGGGCGAATTGCCGAAGATAGGCAGGCACTTACCTACCTAGGCACGTGTTAGGCACGTGCTGAGCTGGAGTGCTGCCAGAAATGACGGATGGCGGAGTAAAAAATGACAGTAGTGCCGGAAATGGCAGTGGTGCTAAGAAATTGGCAGTGGTGCCAGAAACTGGCAACATACATGGAGCATGTCAAAAAAAAAAAAAAAAAATTGGTAATGCAACACAAAGAATAATGTTTTCCACCTACCGCCAAAATTCTCACTGCTCACCAAAATACACGTTGCTCTGTCTTCCTGCCTTCCCACCTCGGCCTGGCCCGGGCACCCCTCGCTTAAGGGTCCTCCGACACCCTACGTGTGCGGCTCCTTGATACTGGGATCTCGCGACGACACCGCCGGGACGACCATGCTACATCGCCGAATGCAATCCGATCGAAATTGGCCCCCCGAGCCTCTCCGAGACGTCCCCAAGGCCCGACAGGCGACAAGAGGTGTAGATGAGCAGAGCCAGGCCAGCCCCACGTGCGCTCGCTTTCTTCGTCGTCGCATGCACTCTGCTCTTCCATCCTCCCAACGCCGAGTCTTGGCTCAATCATGCCCGACCAATACCAATGCCCATATCGATGCCGATGCCGATACAATCGATCAGTCCGTTGTTCCGATCCCCCTCTTCGACCAGCTCCTGATCACGGCCAAAGACTGGGCCGCCGTGCCGGGAGCCATCATTGTGCTTGGCCACCCCCAGGGCTTGACCTTCGTCAGCGACATCTCCGACGCCGACCTCCGCCGAGGTTGCGCCTCTCAACAAGACGGCCCTCCTTTCCTAGCCCCTCGTTCTTGCCACCACCCACGCGTTGCCCAGCGCCGACGACCTCGCCGGCCATTTCCTTCCCGAACGGGGTCTCGTCGGCAGGCTCCTTA
Organism: Colletotrichum tropicicola; assembly: GCA_025962755.1. Classification (NCBI taxonomy): domain Eukaryota; kingdom Fungi; phylum Ascomycota; class Sordariomycetes; order Glomerellales; family Glomerellaceae; genus Colletotrichum; species Colletotrichum tropicicola. Next base: position 88,605 of record JAOWMA010000036.1, read on the forward strand.
CCTCGACAATCATGAATGCGGAAATCTAGAGCGATCTTGAGTACAAGGCCGGCTTGTGCTGGATCTCACAATGATCGAGCCGGTAGACTGGGCGTCCGATCGGGTCCGAGGGGTAGTTATGAACGACGGGGCCGGCGCCTTCTTCTCGTCTGCAGGGACGTTCGATCCGGCGCAGCGATGGCTGAGCGTTTCCCCCGACAAAGACTTAATAATACTTAATGAGGCCTCGGTCCTCTCGAGCGTTGTCGCCGCCTATAATGACATCTTTCTCCGCCGGCTCGGAGACGAAGACTGCACTTTTTTCCACGCTTCTGGCTCGGCGTAGGACCACTTTCACCTCTACGCCCCACCCCGAGGAGTCCCTGAGTCCAGCCGGCTACCTCTTGTGCGTCGCGATGCCGTGCGTACACACTCTCAACCAACACCCAACCTTGTCCGTCTGGCAAGTCCGCTTCGGGCCCGTGTGGCTGGCCTTGCGCGGATCCACAGCACCGCCCACGTGGGGCCTGATCACAGTCGCCAAGACTGGCGGGAGCGACTGAGAGCATCCTGGCAACGGCGAAGTCGCCTGGAGTTGGTCAGTCTGAGGACCTGTTGGAATAGTGGCTAGCCAGGGAAGGGGCCCTCGTGGCCGCCTTAATCGGCGTTAAAGGCCTTAACGCCGCCGAAGGGCGGGCCCAAGGGCCACGGCTGCTGCCGCGCCCACAGGCCTCCCAACCTTCCCTCCTACACCGTCAACCGAGCAGTTGTCAATATACGAGGTTGCCCCGACCGTCGCCACTGGGCCTCGTGGCAGATCCTGAGGCCCACCTGAACCAGCAAGTAATCCGACATTACCATTCAACCAGTCGGTCTGACACGCTGTCTCCTCCGCTGCACCGCCGCCTGGTCCCCATTTTCGACCCACGATCCCACCTCCACGGGAGACCCTGGCCGAGATGCCTGTCTGGCACCAAATGAACCATCCGCCAATCCTCCACGGTCTGCCTTGACTGTTCTAGTAAGTCCCATTTTGTATAGTTGTTGGCTTATTGATTCTGGAAATTGTCACGTGTGAGACTTGACTGACCGCATCGCTTCCAGCCCGTACCTACCAGAGCCCCGTCTTCCTGCCGTCGCCAAATAATCTCTGCCCGTCCGCGGCACGATTTGTCCGCTCGGACCTCCAGAAACAACCCATTCCCTGCGACCTCCCGGACCCCAGACGACCTGCGCCACATCTTGCGACCATGGCCCTCGAGCAGCAGCATCAGCGACATCGGTACCAGCAGAGAACCGTCGAACTGCACCTCCAAGGCCCCCTCGGTGATGTTGAGTCCAGGTTCATAGACGTCCTGGGTCGTGAGCGAAAACACCTCCAAGGGGCTGTCCTTGCCGAGGCCGAGTTGGTTGCACTCGAGCTCGAGGCCGCAAGCCGGTGCGCCGCATAGAACCCGTCTGCGCCGCTCCGGCAACCTACGCACGGGAGAGAAAGAAGAGGAGAAGGGGTCCGGGGATGGATGGGAGACTGGGCCCGCAAAGACGGGGTCCCAAGGCAGGTGGAAGAACCACCCCTGCTCCCCCGGGGCAGCGGCTTCGGCCACAAAAGGGACAGGACACAATCTAGGAACACGTACGGCAAAGGTGCAGCCAACCCAGGGCCTCCTTCGCGCCCGTTGCCTCGTCTTCGAGCCAGACCTACTAACGCTGCCCAGCCTTCAGGTGGTCCTACGATGTTGACCGGATTCCATCGCGAGCTGCCCAACAAGCACACCGGCTTGCCAGCACGGTAGGCCTGGGGATGGGACGCCACCGGTTCGGGAGAAACAGACCACGATGGCCTGGCCTGCCAACATGCCAGTAATCAAAGCGGATGGATTCTTACATCACACACACGCACCTCTTCCTCGGCGTCGTCGTCGTTAGCGGCGCAAACACCTTGGAGTGCCACCTTTCCCCTCCACTCGATGTTCACCCTAGCAAGCCTGCGCAAGGCGTCTGCAGCGCTACGGCCGGCACTCCGGTATCAACAGGCAGCAGCAGAAGGGAGGCCAGCTTACTCGAAATGGGGGAGGCGACGTATCCACAGAGCGCGTGGGCTGGCTGGCATTAGGGCTTTTTTCAAGACACAAAAGCTTGCTGTCGTCTCGTGTTTCCCAGACTTGTGGATGTCGTTTTACTGCTGGATCCCGCCAATGCCCGTGTATTTGTTCCTTTTCCCGTCTTCTCCTCCAGCCTTTGTACACGACACAAATATTCATTGTGTCGCATATTCCAATGTCGTTGCGTCAGCGTCGCTTTCTTTGACGCGTGTCAAGGTGCTTCGTGCCTATGACGTCATCTGTTGGTAGACAGCCGCCGGCCGGATCATCTCTGCCCTGGAGTGCGTCTCTGCCCCTGGCCAGGAACACTGCCTTTTTTTTTTGCTCCAAAGGCCGACCTCTGATATCTACCTCCTGTTATCCGAGGCGGCCGGCAAGTGGCCCGAAACTCTGACTCTCCGCGGTGCGCAACAGCCTGCTGAGGCACTGCCCGCTGCAGCCTCGACCAGTTGGTGTGCCGAAGTTGCGCTGTAGCCGCTTGCTCAGCGGTGGCCGCTCTACTCCGTGCCGTGCCTTGTCCCCCTTTCGGACGTCGCCCTCATCCAAGGACACAGGACTCGACGTCTTGCACCACCCAAGTTCCTGCTACGATGGGTTCCCGCAGTGAGTACATCTTTCTTTCCAATCTTTTCTGCTTCTCGGTGCGGGTAATGAAACCTATTTCCTTGTCCAAGTCGGCATGGCTGTCCACTTCCCCGACCGAGAGACCCCCGACCACGAGACCAAGCCGAAATGAGACAGCGTGATATACCGTGTCCGCTAAAGACAATTCCACCCATCAAGGCATCGTCGTGAGTCGGCCAGCATGCGATACCCGCGATAGGGTCGCCTTGCCCTCGTCATCACCGCTGACCCACGACCAGTCAGCATCCACGTCCCGCTCTTCGGCCGCCCGCACATCTGCGACACCGCCTGTCGCGTTATCCGCCTTCCACCCACGTCTCTTTCGCGTCACATGAAGCGAAACAAGTTTCAGAAGGCCTCCGTGGCTCTCTTCTCGACCAGAAGGGACCCGCGACACAACCGTAGTCCGCCCTGAGAAACCGGTAGCGCTCCCAGTCAAGTGTTCATAGCATGGCATGTCAGTTGGACAGTTGCTCGAAGACATTCAGGGCCGCCTGGCATCCATCAGCGGATACTCCTTTTCAAGATTGAGAGGGTGGGAACATGGGATAGGGAGAAAAGGTGGAAGAGATCTCCGACACACCGGTGTAGAAGCCCATGGCAAGCTTATCTGCAGACAGGAACCTGTCCTGACTGCTTGTTTCAGTCCCACACCTCCGAGCCGTACTTCCGATTCTTCGCTGAGCCTGGTGTGCCTCAGCATCCCTGAGCAATTCGCCATGCGCCGAGAGCCAGGGACGTTTCTAGCACTTGCTGCGACTCGACGTTCCGCAACGCCACTGGCTGAGCAGATGGAGTGACCCCTGTCAGGGAAGCTATCGCACATGGCAATTCGACGAGAAACAACTCCATGGGCGATGTTGAGGATGCCCAGTGTCTCGACTATGGGTGATGGTCTTTTATTTCATGCACTGACGCAACTGCTCTCGGGCGGCTCTCGGCACCGCTGATTTTCACGTCTGTCTTGCAGGGATTCGACCATGCTGCGATTGCTACGAAACTGTTCATAGCCTAGCACTTGCAAGACAGAGAGGAAAACATTGTTGTCTTCTCCGGTTAGGTATTAACTACCAATCCAATCCAAATCTTTTCTTATATTTCCACCTTGCCCCCCGCCTGAACGCCCGCTTGCTCCTAAAGGTTTGCGCAAGACTTGGAATCTTTCTACATGGACTACAATGGCCTTGCCACGGCTGATCTCGTTACCAAATCTCGCCCCGGGAGCTGGGATCTGAAGCGCAACAACTCGGGTCAGCCAGGGTCACGAACCAGTATCGTCAGCGGTGCTGAGGCTATCAGCCCTACGTCCCCCTGCCTTCAGAATGCCTCGCCGTCGGTGCCGCCGTTGCCAGGGCTCCGGCACGCCTCTGCCCAGGTCGTTTCAGAGATGCGGTTCACTCTCGTGCGAGGGGCTAGCGAATGGTCCTCCGCGTGACGTCTGTGTTGAAAGGACGACGTCCTGTCCACGGGAAAAAGGCAGGGGCGAGTTTAGATGGGTAAATAAGAACCCGAAGTAGGGATGGAGAGAATGTAGTGGAAGTGGCAGAGTAAGGGAACACAGTTCCTATTCCCACCCGGAACTCGAACACCCGAGCATGCCATCGCCAGTTTTATATCTAACCACTACACCTGAGGAGACTAGCACATCAGCATCAGTAGGTATCTAACGGATCTTCCAGCAATCGCTGTATTCCTAGGAACATCTACCGGGGGAGAATAGTCGGCCCATGGCCTAGGCAGACAACACAATCCCAGAACAACATGACAACGGCAGCAATTGATGAAACATCACGTCTCATTTGATACGCGCGTGCGAATGAAATCTTTGTTGCTATATACTTGTCTAAACCTTTTTTTTGTCTACGCATCAATGTCATCTCCAGCCTAGCACGCCTGCGCGCCATCCTTTGTCACAATTCTTTGCTTTGACTGGGAGCACTTGGTACCCATTGAGCACAACCTCAAGCGTGAACTGAGGGCAATGTGCCTTGTAGAACCGTTGGGTCTCTTGGCCAAGGCTTGCCGGGTGACTGAACCACCGCATCGACCGATTCCACTGCCAAAACTCTGGTGGCGCGTTGAGCACGCCCAAACCAAGCCGGCGCTGCCTCTTCCATGTTCCAAGAGTTGCAGTGGCAGATAATCCAGTGGCTCTGCGCCAGGTGTAGGAACAGAGGTTAAGATTACCGGGTATACTGCCTCTTTCTTTGGCCGCTGCGGCAACGACTTCCCTGCCTGGTTGGACTTCAACACCGTAGGGCCAAGGATGCCGACGTCGTTGGTCTGTAAACGTCCCATCAGGGCCTCGACCACAGTGTCATTGATCCTTGTGGCTGTCGTCGTCAGGTGTCAAAGCAGGGAGGACCTTCCTGTGGATGTGATAGGTACGTGCCTTGCGGGCCCATCTGGTACGTACCTTAAATCACCGACGTGGATTCCCAACGCCTGCCTCCGACCCCAGGTCGCCACACACACCACGACATCGCCCATCGACAAATTCACTACTGCCGATGAACCCTCCACCCGACCTCCCCAAGACTCCGACTTCGCTGTCGCCTAATCCCGCACGCTTTCTCAGCGGGCCTTACCTTAGGCAGTATCCATAGTGGACTTGGCTGTTGCCATCGTCGCCGCTGCGATTGCGTCCTCTTCTGCTGCTGTTCCGACAGAATGCGCCTTCCCTCCATCGAGATTCTAGGCATCTTCAAGATGGACAGGATCGACCCCGAATCTCTGCCTCGCGACGGACAAGCAGTACGGATACCACCAGCACCTCGCTGCCCCGAGTAGCGGCCGTCCCAATCTTCCCGCAATCTGCCTGCATCTGCCTTCGGGCACTGCATGACGACCAACCGGGCCGTCAAGTCCTTGCGTGAAGCACTCAGACCATGGCACGGGCTTCTGAAAACCCTTCTATAGCGAAACGTAAGCGTCTTTTCGTCCCCACGCAGCCTCGCCGCTCTATTGAGCCATACTGACCACAGGACAGGACAGGACAGGACAGGACAGGACAGGCCCGTCATCAGTGCAACAGGAAGCGATCACGCCTTTGCGGTGCCATCATCGGCCATCTCTGCCTTCTGGTATCGACTGTTCGCATCTGCCAAATCCTCGTGACGACTTTCTCGGCCGCCCGGGTCCTCCATCAATCGCCTCGCGGACAGAGTTTCGCTTCATACCGTCGCCTTAAGCTGTTTGCCGAGTCTCTCAAAGCGACCACCAATCCTCGCTGCCTGCTGCCGACGACGTGATACGTCACCACGCGACCTGACGCATGTACCGCCATTCTCCATCAAAAAAGCTTCTCTTCATTGCGACAGTGCTCTCCTCGACGCACTATTAAGTGGTATCCCTGCCCAAGTCCCAGCTTGCCAAATCAGATCTGGCCATAGCTAATCTCTCGGGACACCAGGTCTCTTTCACCTTGGCCATGCTTCATTTCTACACGTTCTTATCGAGCTACAGAGCAAAGCCTTGTTCATTCCTTGTTTATGCCTGTCTCCTCGACGACAGATCAATTCCCCGCTGTCGCTTCACCGTCAACTCAACCAGGGGCTGCGGCAATTTCCATTACCTGTGGCACGTCCTCACAAGCTTTTCTCAATAAGGTCCAGTGGTTTGCGCGCTCCTGTCCGACAGGCTCGCTCGAGGTCATCAAGCGCGATCCCTGCTGCTCCGATCGCGTGACAATCTCTGCAAGACTCCCGTCTCTCTCTCCATGCCGATCGACTCCGACGCAGTCTTCTCCCGGCACAGCATCTTTTGCTTTGACGCCCGTCACTCCACGAGATGTCATTAGTCGTTGTCGGTCAGGCTGGTATTAGGCCATGCTAAGCTGACCCGACACGATCTGTTCCAGTAGTCTTTCTTGTCACACACGAAGTGCGATGCCAACGAATCGTGAGGAACACGACCGAGGACTTTCGAAGTGAACCTAGTCGGAGAGCGAGTCCACAGACTATACCTCATCGAGCCCAAAATCCCGCTCGCATGTTGTGATTGTTGCAAATGGTAGCCGCCAGCCCAGAGGCAGTTGACTACCTAGGTCGGTGTCGCACAGCAACCACACCAGAACCACGATATCATCCATGGATCCCTTTTCAGACAAAATTAATTTGCAACTTGGTTCAGTCGCTGCAGAGCGACTCCTCTTCAACTATCGCAGGCAGCATGACGCGACGGCCGGGGCTCAAGCAGAAATGAAATCCTCGGCCACACCCTGGCTCATTGATGCTGCCCCAGTCTGGGACGACGTCTCTCAATCCGGTAAGCCATTTGCAAGTCCCGTGTCAAAGTTCATTCCTGAGAATCCCCTTGCAGACATTGTGCTGATAACCACCCCAGCTTCAACCAATCGTGGCCCTGACCCCGAGCACCTGCATTCGTTCTCGACAAAGAAGCATGGCTGGCCAGCTGCAAGATCCCTTCCCTGATATGGCTGACGCGGACTGCGGATAGACGTATTGCACTGTCACATTATGAAGGCTTCAACAAGATGCCACCAGCCCCAGGCCACTAAGCAGGCTACAAAGCCCCAGAATCCTGGAGTAGAAAACTGCCTTGAGCATACCACCGTCGAGTTTAACCTCCTGTCTGTACATATTTCCCGGCCAGTATTGATGGAACGGACGAGTCACAACCCTTCAATATTCCTGACTTGTCTCGAGCCTTCACCACCAGCAACGAGATCCTGATCGTCAACGAGGTCAGCCGTCTGGTCGGCATGGCGCCATTGACTGGGTGTGCGACGAGGAAAACACCTCATTGTGATTTGCTTCTGTCTGCCGCTGGTACGCCCTCCGATGACCCCCTTCCCTCAGTCTTGAGAATCATCACTAGCAACCGGCCTGTCCAGGAACGTTACCGAGACCATCCGATCCCCCTGGCCCAGCAACGCCGTTGCCAGCATGGCACACTGCTGGCAAGCTGCCGCTGCCGCTGCCGCTGCCGCTACGACACGTGGTCTGTCCGGCGCTCCGGTTGGCCACACGGACTCCTCCCAGCTGGCGGTAACCCGAATGATGCTTGCTTCTCTGGGAGACTTGAGGCCCGGATGAAGATTGGAGCGATGAAACTCGCAGCTGACACTTCGCGACTGCGAGGCATTGTGATGCTGGGGAGGGGTTTAACGTCGGCCACGTTGGAAGCGACGGGTGAGGAGATGATGGGTTGCTTTTCCTCGATTATAAAGTGCTAAGAACCGATGGTGTTTTGGAACTGCCCAGCGAATGTTCGATGCTCCGTCGGTGGAGGCCGGACAGATAACTCTCTGGTCCGCGTGCTAGATTTCCAAATAGAATCGCCACTTGAATCAATCAACGGCTCTCGAGCATGCTACATGCGAGTTTCGGACTACCATCGTCGTCGTGAAAACCTTTTCGACTTCAGTCATCGCCGGTGCGCCCTGTTATGGTTCATGTCTCTGGTCCGCTTGTCACGGCCAGTTGGACTTCAATTAGAGGAAGAGCTTCGCTACATTGGTAGTAGACAACGTCCTCGCCACTGGACTTGCTATTGGAGCAAGCCTTCCAATTTGCTTCTGTGTTGCTTCGCGCCTTGGGTCCAAATTTCTGACAGTTATCCTCTCGGAAAGTCCTTTACAAGAAGCTTCGCTCGCAGGTCTCTTACAATTAAGGCGCTCGTGGGCTTTTGGAACATTGCAACAAACTTGACCCCAACAAGCTTTGAAGGTGGCCTCGAGCTTCAACCTGTGGTGGTGCCACCACCGGCGCCCTTCATGTCCGAGGAACAATCTACCACAACGGCAGTGCTCTCAGCGGCCTCGCCGGAGGTGACGTGGAACGTTTGCTGCCGAATCATTCTTCTGCGCGCCATAGAACTCCCCCCAAGAGAGGCTCTGCCATATCCGCTGCCTTCTCGTCCACGGGTGGTATTCGAAACTCTGTGCTAATTCGGGCGCCTCTGATTGACGCAAGCATTGATCAGCATTCCTTTTACAATGAATACCGACTCACGACGATCAACTTGAATGACCCAAACAATCACCTTGCCTACTCCTAGCACGTTCCTCACCATCCTTGCCACGGACGTGGTGGAGATGACCATGACAATACCTTCGCCGGACTCGAGCGGGAGACGACGCTTGAAGTCCGCGGTGCCACCAGACGCCCACTTGTTTTCCGCGAAGCACTCAAGCTCTATATCACGAACTCGTGCTTCCTGATACCGCCCCTGTCTTACTCACCGTCTCCTCCGACCTTTTGTTTGACTCAGGCTTCTTCATGGCTTCCCCCACCCGAACATGTCGCTGTGGTTGAGCCCCATCTTTTCTAGACTCGGCTCCCATTCCACGTCCAAGGTTCCGTCCACGCCCTATTTGTTTCCCCATGCCAAGGCCCTTTAATTACTGCCCCTCGTGCTGTCATCCATTCTGTAGTTGAATCACCAGTTCGACTGCCAACGAGAACGATTAACGATGCAAAGTTGCTTACGAAAGTGCCAAGCAAGCCCTACTAGAGTGAACACAACCGCAAAAGGCCCACGATGACCTATGCCTCGCCTCTGAGGATGGAAGATTGCAATGTTCTCAGGGTGCATGTCTTCTTCTTAGCCTAGGTACTCGGGATAATCCCTCGCGTCACGTCTTTAGTGAACAGGACCTCGTGGGACTAACGGGCTGTTTCTTTAATTTCGAATGTCGAGCAGTAAGCTGCCGTTTATTGGGTTTCACCATGGCGCCGAGACCGCAGATGTGTAATGCTTCCTTGGGCCTTTGTCTATGCCTTACTTCAAAACGAAAATCTAACAAAGAATACATGTATCGCTTAAACTACCATGAGACAGCCTCTCTATATGGCTCCAGGCGAGTCTCGCCGTGCCTGGGAGTAAATCCGACACAGAGGCAGAACGCGAGACCAGCTTCGAAAAGTCCGACACGGCGGGCAGCACTGACATCGAGCCTAAGCTTACGCTGCCACCTGTGAGAAAGAACTCAGCATCACGCCAACTGAGAACTCTCAATGACAAGATAACAACTTCAGAAGAAGGACTTCAGTATACAGGCGGGAAGAATGAAGAGATGTTATAGTTGAGCGTGCCGGCAGGGCTCTTCTCAAAACAGTCTCCCCCAACTAAGACGATGCATTACATACCGTGTTCGTTACTTGGACCATCCTAGTCGACTCAGAAGATTAATCATCCCGTCAATGTCTCGCCGCGAAAAGTCTCGACAATGAATATCTTTCCAATAACGAGAGCAAGGACAAGTTTTGAACCGTAGTGAAACAGGTCATTCCGCGCTGCATCAGACAACCACTAGACAGGGCCATCGGCACAGGCATCCGGTCAAAGGTAGAGATTTTGTGAGACTTGGAACCTGGGAGCCCCCAGGAGCCTACCTAGGTACGTGAGTCCCACGAGGCCTGGGAGTCATCCAGAGCCCGGGAGATATACGGAGGTGTGCTCTCTGGTAGTTTCGCTCAAGGTTTTCTACAAACGTACCATCAGTGTCCGACGTCTGGTACCATTCAACGTTGTCCAAAAGTCGTTAGTGTGGAGCGGGATGAGAACCGGGAATAAGACGACAGACAACACCTAGCATTACACCCAGACAACTCGGCCAATATAGCGCCTGCCTCAGCCATGCCTTGTCGAATGTGAGCTGTAGTCGTAGGGCGAACCGTGGGTAAGTCTATGGAATTCCGTTGAGAGGGCTCTTAGTTGAATTGAGCAAGTCCTAGGTGGCTGCAGTGGCTGAAAATGTGAACAAGGCCAGCCTTCGGTGCCGAAATGGCATCTTCAGTCCGGTCTGCGGAACTGTCGAGTCACTGGCTACATAGTGGTCAACCCACGTCACGTACCTGGTGACGAGCACGGGCAAGGATCCGTGGCAGGTCTTCGGAGCGGTGTACTTGAACAGCCGAGAGATCTTGTCTACGAGCTGACGTTGGGCGGGTTGATGCCCTAGCGCGTCATTGTCCTCAGGGGATAGAGATCATCGCGACACGACGTGTAGGGCCTGGCGTCTCGTCGTTGTTGACTTCCCCGGTCATCTCCTCGGGCCTGAGCTTCTCGGGGCCGGACGCAAATATGGTGTAGAACATGGTGGGCATCTGCCAGACTTGCTTGTGTTCCACGTAGATAACGTCCCTGAAATAATGATCTGGCCTGTGCTTGTGTATGCACCGCGTCTTTGACTAGTCAGTGTAAGTCTTGCTGAATAACGGCTGTGTTCTTGACCTTAGCCTCCATTAGAGCCTCGATCGTACGTCGTTATGTGACTTTGCTTGGTGTCGTCCATACAAAAGGGCATATGGCTCCTCTGGCCCATGGTTCCATACTCGGCCGCGGATTAGCATGCCTCCATGTCGCACCCAGCTTCGTCACCGTCACGCGAAAGCTGCCTTGATCTCATCCATAGTCATTCGCAGAGTCGCTCCGATGCTTGAGTTGACCACGATCCTATCTCTTGACCGATAGCCGCCACTGCATTGTCAAGAGTCCGGGTCCCCTCCTTCCATGAGGCTTTCACGCTTGCTCCAGGGTACTCGGCAGGCTTAGTCGGACACCTGGGGTTGGAACCGATGTATCTATGAGGCTTCGGGAAGGCTGTGAAAGCGCACAAACGTAAGTACCTGCACATGCTAGGTCGAGTCTGAGGCCTCTACATACCCAGATATGCCGCACCGGTGAGCTGGACACGCGCTTAGTGCTGCAACCCGAGCCAAGTCGAGGCTTCCCGTTCAGTGGTCAACATTCCAGGGTGATTCGCCTTCATTCCACTAAAAGCACCCGAGACACAGGGGTATCAATGTGCCAGTCCATCAGGAGCTCGAGATACTTGAAATCCACAGCCGTTCAACAGAGATTACTACCTTCACTCTCGTGGACTTCGGCCACTGTTTTATCTTCAGCTCGATTGCGCAGGGAGAGGCTCATCCTGTCCAACCTGAGTCTGTTGCAGGTTCAGTTAGATGGTATGAGGAGCTAGAAGCTGAATATTGTGGCCTGTAATGACGCAAGAATGATATACGACCAACCTGACAATCCTGAGCCCTTCAGCACAAGTCGTCATTATGGCCGGAAGTAACATACGAAGGGAGGAGCCCGGTGGCTGTGAGCAGGCAGTATATTCAGTCAATCCAGTTTTCATGATGCGGCTGTGAGTACGCCTCAGTTAACACAACCTGATTTATTTCAGGAGATAAATGTGGTCGTTGCTTTCAAGACAGGGACGTGGGCACTCCTGTGAGAGATAAAACAGTCTCTCCAGGCCGGCATCTAGCACCGGGTCCTCACTGCAGATCAGTATCTTGGGTCTCCTTCTCGGTCATAACCCCGCCTGTCCTGTGCTGTTGTCGCTCGTCCTGGTGGGTGTGACCTCTATCTCTGCCAGATACTTGACGACGGTGTGGGTTTTCTCCTCTGCAGGGTGCTTCCTCGTCCCCCCTGTACCCTTTGAGATCCTTGGGCCGTTCGTAAGTTCTGTGGATGCCCTTTCCACGTGCTTCACCATCCCGCGGAACGCTACCTCGGCTTCGGCGACTTTGCCGATAAGCTCGTTGTAGCTGTGAAGGTTTTGCTGGTGGAGGACGCGATCTTGCGCCAGTTCTGCTTGTGGAAGCTGTTAAACCCGGCCTTCCATGATAGGAACTGGTCGACACTGGGGCTGGGTGGTACGACTGGATTGGTGGTTTTCAGGTTGGGCACCTCCTGGGTTACGTCGACCGCATCCCAGTTTGGGCTCTCCCACAATAGCTCGGTCATGACCAGTCTCCAGGGACAGAAATCAGCCAGCGCTGGCATCGGCCTACTGCAGCCGTTCGTGAGAAAAGAAAGTACGACGACGCTAGAGGCATTCGACTTTGGTTGGTTTAGACACAGAATCTCTGTCACTAGGTATGGCGATGACTAGGTGGTCTTTTGGAAGTACTTGTCGAAGTAGGCCTCGACAACCTTATTGGTAGTGTGTGCGTGGGATGTCTTTCGGTTGTAAAGGTGAACGCGGGCGATTTGAGAGCTTTCAGTTCTGGAGTCACTTGGAAAATTAATGACTACTAAACTCCACTGGTCTTTGTTTGTTGATAATGGTAAAATTACGCCCGTTGCTTTCCCGAGGTTCAAATCAGAGTTGAGATGGTGGGTAACTCAGTCTGGCTACTAAACGCAAAGACAACCGCATCAAAAACAACCGCATCAAAAACAACAAGGCCATCGCAGTTCTACCACCAGGTAAGCTTCTCAAGGCAAATATTGACATTCTCGTTCTTGACGTGCGCGTTGGGATCGGGGACATTGGAGCCCTTCTTGGGCGAGTCTGTCGATCGAGAACCGCGGCTTGTCCGTGGCTTTTCTGCGCCTTCTGGTGTTTCCAGACATCCTAATGCTGTCTGTGTCAACATCTGCGCTCTCGGATACCTCTTTTGATTGAGACATACCTCCCGGTCCCGGCTTCTTTCCAGGGCCGTTCCGACCAGCCACGTTATCGAACACGAGGCCGGTTCTTTCAGCTTCGTGATTACCTTTCAAGATAGGTCCTTCCCAAGAGATCGTCACACTCGCTCCAGGCAGTGCGCTTAAAAAACTGTGCGTCTCTTAAATTTCCGTCAAGTGATGTCGAGTTGATGAGGTTGGGTGAATGCGGCTTAGAAAAGAGCAGTTGGGCCCTGTAATGGTCTTGGACGGCGCCAGTGCCGACAGCTTTGTGTGTGGCTTCGATACGCTTGTGACTGTCTGGTGCTCGGCTCTTGACTTGGTATGTTGGTTGACTGGTGTCGCGGCGACGCTGCTTTTGTGCCGTGGTGTGCGATTTCGATACCATCGTGGCTCTCCTGTGCCAGGTTGTTGCCTTGGGACGCGGGGTTATTGGTGCTGTCCGAAAGGCGCTTGGGCAGGGGCTAGAAGCGGTCGTCCTGTTGTGTGGTGTCCTTGTTGCCGACGTCGCACTCGGCCTCGATATTGCTTTGGTCCTTCGGTGATGATTTCTCGTGTCGGAGACTTTCGATGACGGAGTTGATGTCAAACAGCACCATCCCTGGTCTGGTTCTCTCGACTCCTCGTCGGCCGTTGAATGTTCTTTGGCGGCGATGATGAGCGGCCAGCTTCGGGCTAAGACGGGCTTTCACGACTCAGAGTGCAAAGTGGGCATGAGAGAGTGTGTGATAGAGTGTCTTGAAGGCTAGAAAGGATGTGGCTCGTCAAGACCAGCTGACTTTTAGAGAGCTTTAGTACGTTGCAATACGGAGCCCGAGCGCCCACCTGGGTTGACCGATACGGGCAGAGGCAGGATCAGTCGTGAAGAGCTCTCCAAAACTTGAACCCTGTGTCCAGCCCAGGAAAAAGACAGGAAAGCCTCGGTCAATCCTGAAGGCCTCACACGCTTTGCGTATTCTCTGTCGCAACCGTCAGTCTGGTCGGATGGTCACTTCCATGGCTCGGATGATGGCGATCTGGGCTTCTGGATCGAGCATGTAGCGAAATTCGACCGGGTCGATGCCAAGGGAAGTTTTAACCACTAGATTGTCATGGAAGGTTTGGAATGGTCTGGAAGGGCGAGGGTACTGTTGATGAAGTGGTCGGTTGTTCTTATCGCGTCGACGTCGGCGTCGTGGCGGGCATGCAGCTCCCAAGTGTCGGCAGTTGCTGGGCTCATGCTCCCTGGCTGCGGCGAGGAGCAGATGATGCGCCCAAGGGCCGAAGGAAAGAGAAATTCGAAGGACAAAAGTTCAACAAGAAGACGATCAAGGGCAACGCAGGACGAGAGAAAGTTTTTCTTTCAAGGGGGGAAAGGTTTACAGAAGAAAGATGAAGGGGAGAAAGCTGTTGTCCGCACCTACTGTTCCAGTACAAAGGCGAGGTACGTACACACCAACGTAACACCTTGGGAATGGGGAGAAAAGGCGACATGGTTTTGCACCAAAACCCAACATCGGAATACCAGCATAGCTGTTGCTTTAGGAAGTAATCGACTCCCAAGATTGCGACATGGCCGCCCCAGTGCAAGACGTTCCAAGCGCCGAATCTTAAAGTCACGAGATACAGAGTCGGTAAACACTCATCCAACAGGACCTTCATGTGCTGCTCAACAGCTCCGCGAGAAATCCTTCTGTCAACCATGAAGTCGCATCTGTGTCATTGGCCCTGGGTATCTAAACAACATAAAAGAAACAGAAAAGGAAGCATACCCTTCTTTTTGTTCTATCTTACATCTTCTGCATCCTGAGAGCAAGAGCAAGAAATATTCAAGCCGAGGGACACTAGAGTTGTTTTGTAATCTGGGGATCAAGACAGGAGAAAGCCTGTTGCACGTCCATGGCCGTAATTTCGGTAGCAGCAATTCCCTCTAGTGAAAGAATCGCCACCCAGCAAGCCTCATTTAACACAAGCTGGCGCTGTCGAGAGCAGCATTGCGTCAGCCCAATCCCATCCAGTAGTCTTCCCAAACCTGCGGACCATGTTCTTGGACGTAGTCTTGCGTGACTTTCGACAGCCCACACAAGCCGACCTAGCTAACTCTGAGCACCACCTGGCAGTATCTGTCTTCGGGTGGGATCTTACCGCCAGGGTATGCCACACGCTTTTGTTGCGGCTGAGTGCCTTGCAGGGCTTCTCGCTTGAAGTGTAAGTGGCCCAGAGGGCTTTTGCATCTTCTTGGACGGCACACTCTGGTTTGTATGTGCAGGCTTCGTCGCTGTCGTTGGCATCCCAACGGTAGAACGGTTGGACTCGGGTCGGGTCGTCGGGATCAACTCGGTGATCGACGATAGCGTGAATGCGGAAACTTTCGGCCGAGTCGGTCTCTGTTGAGGGCGTTGAGGACGGGTGCAGCTCGAGACGCGCCGGATCCATGGCGGCAGAATCGTTGCAGTCACTGTCGTTCTCGGTGGTTGGGGTCTTGTTGATCGCGCTCTCGGTTGGAATCGCCTCGGCAGGGTTATTGTCGGTCGCTTGGTCTCGGTCGACTTGGCCTTGCTCGTTGGAATCTCGATCGTGTTGCGCTTGTTTGGCTCGGTCTCGCCTTTGTTTGCCTTCAACTCGTTCGTGACAAATTCATCTAGCCAAAGAACAAGTCAGCAGGAGCATGGCGGACGGGGAGGAGGCCGAAATGGCAAACCAAGAACTGAGGCCGCAAGCGTTTGCCGGTTGCGCATTCCGGAAATGGGAGTCGCCCTGCCGCGATGGCGGCGGACACCGTGGGCGTAAGCAGATGCTGGTGCTTGGTACCATCGCCTTTCTTCAGAGGCTCCGAATGCATGTTGTGTCGCGGAAGTGAGGATAGAGGGATTGGGTGAAGAAGAAGCAGCGTTCGGGGTTGTGGAATTATGACAAACGAGATAAAGGGAAGCAGGAAAAGTCAAATAAAAACGCGCTGGACTGTTGCAGCCTCTTGCACCGGACGCGAAAACAAGTGACCGTGCAGGTGCGCTAAGAAGCCACGGCAAGGCCGCCCAGCGCTGATCCGTTTGGGGTGGAAGGCCCCGGGCCGTAGGTATTGCAGTGTTGCTGGTGCCCTGTGCCGCGAGGCTGGAGCCGGGCCCACACCGCGCAACTGACTCCGGGCGACGCCGCCGTCTCGCGTCAAAGTTTGGAGCAGTTGGTCCGTACACTCGCAACCTCGGCTTGGGAAATGTTGCAGCAGTAATGTTGGAATCGAATTAAATTCCAAAGCTACACCTAACTGCGAGCATTTCAAGATGCGAGCGTATATGGAGGGCGTCGAGGGAGGCTTCAATCTTGGTCACCGTTCCCGGCAGCCGGCCCGGCATGACTCCCTCACACCAGATACAACATCCACCCGGCTTTCAAGTAGCCTAATCGCCTCACGTCTTCGACTCATCCAACGACTTGGCCCGTCGGGAACATGTCTAGCTCGGCTGCGCCGGCCAGCCACCCTTGACACCGTGGTCTTTTCAGCAGAGGCTCGGGGGCCCCATCCAAAGCCACGGTTGGACATGGTGGGAAAAGATGCAAGGCAGCCGTCTGGAGCGCGGAGCGGACGGCATGGCAAGTCAAGCAGGAGAGGCCAGTGATTGTAGCACGATCGGATGGGCTACATCGCCTGCTGGGAGGAACGAGAGATTACGTAAATGTGTTTGATCGGAATCGTTCAAGTGACCGAGTATTCCATAATGCTGAGCGTTATTCAACCCCTGGCTGAGACAATCCTTGTCGTCAGTTGGCATGAGGGACAGTTGAACTTCTGCGTGGGCAGATAATCTGCTCGCAGCTTGTCGTCATTTCCGACTTGGGCTTGCCACTCGTTTGTAATTGGCGCAAGGTTCGTTGCCCGAGTCAGTTGTGAGACGCCAAAACTGGATCATGTAGATCAGCCCAGCGACTCTAATTGAACGACATAGGCATGAGGCCAAGTTGGGAACGAGCTAGGGAACATCCTCACAACGACTTTTTTCACAGGTTTTGGCAGCATTTTTGGGTTGAATTCTTGGAAAATATATCATTGGATGCATAATTGAAATTTCTTCGGAACGTCTTCCGCGTTGAGGCCATAATGCCAGACAGGGCTTGTTGCGAGGCATCAAGGGCGGCCAGTCGGCGCGATTCACCCCGACTTCTGAAATGAGCTGCTTCACACTGAATATTCAAGCTGCGGAGTGATGAGGGTATGGGCTCGAGTAGCAACAGAAAGGCCTGGCGAAGCTTATATGCACTGTGGCGTAAAAGTCTGGGAAGAAGTCTAAGCTGTCCGTCGCGAATTTTACTCAGTTGTCCGCCAAAGTCTCGTTCGCGCATGCGCGGTGTGGCTCAGTCTCTAGCTGGCTCACTTGTTTGAGAGGCCATAGGCTGGGAACAGGAATTAC
This sequence comes from Colletotrichum tropicicola, assembly GCA_025962755.1. NCBI lineage: Eukaryota > Fungi > Ascomycota > Sordariomycetes > Glomerellales > Glomerellaceae > Colletotrichum > Colletotrichum tropicicola. The sequence continues at coordinate 106,087 of JAOWMA010000036.1, forward strand.
CGAGCTGCTGTCCAAGGTACTTCGACCCGCTGGCGGGGTGATGAAAGACGTAAGCAACCTCTCTCAGCGCGTTGGCAAGGCGAACGGGTGTAGTGGACAGCCGTGCATTCTGAGCATTCCGTCGTCTTAGTGGTTTGATGGGCAGATAGCAATTGACGAAAGCCTTGTCAGATATGCTAGCAGTGTTAGTGGTATGCTTCTCAGAGAGGTAGATGGCAGGCAGCAAGCACATGCTGTGCTCCCATTTATGGCAACAGACCAACCTATGCTTCATATGCGCCGAGTAACAGCAGCAGATATTTCCAGGGACCCTGGGGGCAACTGCTGACTGCCCGGTTAACAGGCCTCGTCTGCCATTCTCGCCGCCTCGAGGGGGTGGAGTGCATGGGGACCGGCCTCGTCTTGCAGAGCTTGGGCAAGGCGACTGTACTGCAGTTACGCTCCTCTCGGGATGCAGCGGCAAGATGTGATTGCTGGTTTGAACCGGGAAGCGCAGATGAAATTCGAGGGCGTGAAGGACAAATGCGGCGTCGGCGATGTCTTCGATCGAACACGGAGTATTATAACGCTGTTCCTATTACAAAGCGGCTCTGCGCGGCAGAATGGGGTTTTAAAATCTCTGCTGGGGCTTTGGTAGAAGCTCGACCTCGACCTCGTGCTCGTGTGGGGGACCCAGGAGATAGTCAACGGGCGGCGCGAGTCGAGAGGGCCGCGAATGCCGAGGAAACAGGAAGAAGAGCGGAAAATTTGCGCAGCTGGCAAAGGAGTCTTAGCAGGAAATCTCGCGTTGAAAGGGGACTGCGCCGAGTCGAATGATCGAGGGGGGTTGTTGAGAGGTGGCCGACGGGCGAGAAGCGTCTAAACTGCGTGCTTGCGTCGTGGTAGGAAGGAGGGCAGCTCCGCGCGGCTACGCTCTTGCCGTAAACGATCCCGTGACGAGTGGGGCCGGATTCGGGTGAGCCGCCATCGACCTTTCCTCAACTGAGGTCAGGATGTGAAAGGAATAATTTCCACTGGCAGAATTTACTTCCCCGTTACACGTCGCACCTTCTCCGGGCGTCTTGCAACCTGCTTACATAATCACCCTTCGGTGCCATGAGGTGCCACGAGTTGCGGCCAACGCTGGGTCTCCGCCGGTCTGCGGACTGGAAGCCACACACCGTGATGTTGCTCCCCCCGACAATGCATGCAAGCGCACCTTGTTTTTTTATTCCCTTTCTTCCTTTTCTTCTTTCAGCTTCTAGAGATTTTCAATGAGTATTGATACGATTTCCGACCGTCATGGAGACTGGAGGTGGGCGGTCCTGCCGTGCTGAGCCCTGACACATGTCAGCTGCGCAACAGTGGGACCGAATCTCCATCACAAGTCCGCGGCGGAAAGAAAGAACAACCGGTCCATCGATGTTTTGGGGCGTTAGGTCGGTGGAGTGGGCCTCGTGCTGCATCACTAATTGACGAGCCATCGGACGGGTCGCATCTCTGCGACAGGCGTCTCCGTCAACAGTTACCATGGAGTCTGATTTCTAAATGCCGTGTTTCCGTGGATGCCGGCCAGTACGGCGTGAGTGAACCTATTTACTGTTTATTCGTCTCTGGGCGGGCTGTCAATCTTTTGTGCCGTGGCAATATGTTCTAAATTCACGGTCGATTGGGAATAGCTTCATGTCGCATTCTTTGCCTTTACCGGCATGGAGGTTGGGCCGTTGTGCTCCACTTGCTTCCAGACGCAGTACCTAAGGTAGGTACTTAGGTAGACAGCCACGTGGCAGCCCCGCAGCCTGCACCCCCATGATGGTCTGTGAGCCGGAGCGGCAACAAGAACTATGCCTGCCCTCGTTGTCCAGTCCCATTACAGCTCTTCTCGTTCTGTTTTCTCCAGGTTCATTTGCTGCCTTCACTTGGTCGCCTTCCGAATGGAACACCTCGGGCGAGACACTGACTTCGACGATGGACCCCGAATTCCCACCTCAAAAGGCCTTAAATAGATCCCAGCAATCTGGAGGTTTCTTTATCTGATGATGCGATCGAAAGGCCTGTACCCGATCACCGGCATGTGAGGGGAGATACGAAGCCCGCGCCTGAAGCCCACAGAAGTCATTCGGAAGCAGCTTTTGAATATGATTGTTGGTGAGTTGATACCCAGGCACCTGGAAAGAAGCAGTTCATGCCATCCATCCGCACCAAGGCCAAGACCGTCGCAACTTCCCACAGCTCAACCTTCATACGTAGAGGCAACAACGCTGCGAGTCGACACGCCAACCCTGAGACGGCCCCAAAAGGTGAAAACGGCACCTTCCGCCCAAGGCGACGGTCTCCCAGGCGCCGAAGGTCTAACGCTTCACGGCTCCTCATTGACCAATTCTCGACCGTCCACAAATCCACGGCCGTCACCCAACGTTTCCACGAACCAAGCGCCGTCAAACGATCTTTCACTGGCCCTCCACCACTGGCATCACCAAGGAACAATCGAAGGCCAAAAGCAAGTTCGCCGCGAATAACAGCGTCCCTTTCGCCGCCCTTGCACAAGGAAGACCCGCTCGAGCAGGACGACACCGAAACGTCGGAAAGCGAGTTTAAACACGAGGATGTAGGCGGCGCGCATAATGCTGCCTGTACCGTCGCCGCCACGTCCGCAGGGCCTCTGCATGGTCGAACCGAAGTCCGACGTCACGCTGATCACAGCTGCCGACGACCAGAGGAATGCGAGCACGTCCAATGACATAGCCGTTGCCATCAAAGCCATTCCAGATCAACGATGCCGTCGACACAAAGGCCATCACGCTCGCGGAACAAGCGGGTGCTCCGCCAAACGAAACTGGACCTGACCAAGGCCAACAACGCGCTTCAAAGGGTCCGGGCCATCCCCACGATCAAGGCGTTTTGGATGATGGACGACCAGATGAGCCTCCACGAGGCCCAACTCGCCATCGAACGCATCGCAGCCGTCTTCCGTTCCTTGGGCCACGAGGGTCGGTTCGTTATTGATTCACCTATAATATACATTGCCGACGCGGCCCTTGCGGTTGAGATGGATGCGATGAAAGATGACGAACTTTGTACGATCCTCCCAAAGCTGGCTGAACACCCGATCGTCGGCCTTCTGGAGGATGCCGTGCCGTACTAAGCCCCACTAGAGGAGACGGTCATCGTCGACCACCTCAACAGTGGCGACGAGCAGCAGTAAAGGGCATGCATCGGGGAGACAATCATGACAGTTTGGAGGATACGTGCTCCACGCCAGCTATGGCACAAGGTTGTCGCCGGGGCGAGTAGGATACAGAGTCACGGTCGGGGAGGATGGAACTCGTGAGATTGGTCTGTCGGAATCCGATGTTTCTCTGGGCCAATTGATCCATCGCTGTCTTGCTTTGCTCTTTGCGTGCGTTGAGTTTTCGTAATCATACTTGGCCCCGATCCTCGATTTGAGACCCTGGAAAGACGGGACCTTCAATCAACGTGCCAGTACTTGGTCATGCTGCAACCCGCACGTGGAGCACGCGTGGCCGAAGAGCATTGTGCGCGACCTCCGTCGGCTAGGCAATACTTCAGTCGATTACGTTCCCTTGTTGCAGCAGGAACATGCTTTTCAAGACGAGTGTGGAGCAAACGTTGGCTGTCCAAGGTGCTGAGTGATCAATGTAGTGCTACAACTCAAATACAACATTTAGGACACGCTATCTACGGGTGTTGATTGAATCCTTCGACCGCGCGGAAACAATACATGGCTGCCAGGCAGTGATGAAAGCCTCAGGAACACTTCATATGTTGTATTAGGGGTGAGGTCGGGCAGAGGATTGTGGCGGAGGCAACGCCGTTTTGGTGACGTACGCCATCCCGGCAATGTATCACACAAGAAACCTGCTGTATTCAGACATATGTCGCCGCCCTCACAGACCCAGTCACCACATGTCTCTGCCCGGCATATAAAAGACACAAGCCGATTTCGTTCCACTCCACCGTCAGACTCGCCACTCCCTTTCGCTCGACGGATGTAGACGAGGGCTTCCATGCACTGGCAGGTCCGGACAACTCTGCCGGCAGTCCACGAGACAAGCAGTGTGACCCTCGCTAACCTCTGGGTGCGCGAAGTCTCGGCCAGCAGGTGAGCCAGCGAAAGATGGAGATGGCGGATATCCCACGGCGTCCCGGGGCGAGACGTAGGCTCTGGCACGCCATCTCTTGTGTTTCGAGGGGTGGGGGCTGCTGAGATGCCGGATTTGGCCTCGACGGACGTGCGAACCACATGGGAAGGTTGACGTGAGGGCTTAGAACCGACGCGTCGCTGGCGGACTGGCGGAACTGAGTGGATGTGCCCGATGTGAAGCGAAAAGAACACCGGGTCGTGGTCAGCAATGGCCAGAAGGCCTCGACAAAGTCTGTTTTGGACGGTGGTTAGATTCTATATGAAGTAGAGCTCTGGGACGTACTGACCAGCGGCTTTGAGAGTGAATGGCTGCTTGAGTAGAGGCTGCGATGGTCTGGGCGGAAGAGCGGACTGAACCGGCCGCGGAGAAGAGGCCGTCAACAGCCTGGGCTGGACCAGCATCGCATGGTGGGTGCTAAGGCTGGGCGTAGCAGTGTCGTCGGGAGCAGCGAGGACGTGGTAGGGGAGCGGTTGGTGGAAGGTCGAGCCTAGACGGAGGTTTTCGTCGGCGTCGGCGTCGCGTTAATTGCGGCTGTAGGTAGACTTCGGAGAGGAGAGGTGTAGGACGAGGATGCCACGGGTGGCGGTCGATTTGTCGCGGAAGTAGAGGTGGAGGTGTTGGACTTTGTGCAGCGAACATTCGGGCTACAGCGCAAAGCCGAGGATGCTGCAGGGCAGTGGCGAGGGCCTGGGGCCTCAGGTTCCAGGCCGAAATTTTCAGCAACCAGCCCCCTCGACGTCGACCTGAAAAATCATTACCAAGCCGGTTCCGCATTGTTACTGCACGCGTTTTATCACCGTCACGCCACCGCCACACCACCCCCACGCTGCGGTGGCGCTGCAGCCCCAGCCCCAGTCCTTCCAAACTCTGGGGTGTTCCCTGTTCGCCGCACTCACAGCGAACAGGGGGGGCCCTTGGTATCCAATTGCTGCTGCTGCCGCAGCCATTTTTGGCAGGCAGGACCAACACTCGATGGAACCCCCTGTGCCTCCCCGAGGACCTAGTGGGTAGGTACTGACACACCTCCGGAACGTGCACCCGACCTTCCCCCATCCGCATCTCTGCTGCAGTCCAAGTCCGCCTGAGGCGACCCTCCAACATCAGCCTCCCGACCACATTCTTCAATGCCGCCGTCCTGCTGCCCCAGCTTCTCTTCACCTGGCAGGCTGCCCACTGCAGGCCTAAAGCGCGCCAGCCTGGACCATCCTGCCGAAGGCCTGGACGAGCACGCTATCGTTAAGCAGCAGCACGACCTACGGAACATCTCAATTGTCGGCGGTGGCAACACCACTGCTTCTGAGGCGATCCGTCCAGCTCTGCTCATCAAAAGGCCGTCGATTTGCACCTTCTTCTTCTCATTTCCTTGCTTCTACTTGAGTCTCTTCTGTCCAACCTCTGCAGACATGGGTTTAATTACTCAGGTTTCTCTTGCGACGTCACTATCGACGATGAGCTCGATCTCGACGCCAGCCTCTATGCCGATATCAATCCCGATGGAGACCTCGACCCCGGCCTCGACTGCAACGTCGATTACAAGCTGTATGGAATCCGGCCTGTGTGCCTCACGCAGGCCGTCAACCTCGACTTCCGGCCTCGCGCCAATCCCCTTCTACGTCCGTCTGTCGGCTAGCAGTCAGGGTGCGACCTGGTCATAAGACTTTGGCAACGATTGCAAACCGCTCCCTCTGCACTTTGCCCTCAACAATCTCGCCCTCATCCTCTTTTTTGCTCGCCGACGCCCAGCCACGCCGACATCCCCGCAAGCACAGTGTCTATCCGGCTCTATTGTGCACCTGCTTGTCCTGGCCTTATATGCTGCTCTTTTCTACATCACCCTTGTTCATCTCCGATCCTATCCAAGCCAGCCTTGCCGTGACGGCATCTTCTAAGGGATGGGGCGACTACAAACGCATGGACGCACGTCTGATTTCAGCAAGAAGGCCGTGCCGGCCATCCAAAGCACGCTCTCAACGTCAGTCCGGATCGTGGCCAACGTCGTCCAAGACGTGTTTCGGTTTGCGGGCGCGCACACATGCCACGGCTACGGACCCTCCGGGACATGCTTGGAGCACTATGCTCCTGCGACCAACGCGCAAGAGGTCGTCCATAAAGTCATCGGTCATTCTGGTGACGCCACAGGGACGTTCTGTTCCCCTGAGCCTACCGCGCGCCTCTTGGCGTCCCCGTTCTGCACGTCCTTGTGTAGAAACGCCTTAGCCTTGTGCGCCCGTTACAGTACCTGTCCCGTGGCGACGACGAAGAACAGAAAGTGGTCGACGGCGGCTCGGAGAGTGGACAAGGTCGACAAGTTGGTATGGCTCCAGCGAAATGCAGGCGGCCCTGTAATTGTTCGAGCCTAAAGAGCGCATCAATGATACCTGCGTCACCACGTGGTGGAAAAGCTGGTTGCCCGGGACAATCGCCTTGGGTACATGTCGTCCTTGATGATTGAGAGAATCACCGCCGAGGAAACCATTCTCCCTGGGCGGTCACAAGCTTCGAGAACCAGGCGACCACAGAGACCATCATCATCCTCCCAGTTTGTCTTTATAATCGTTAGGTGCTATTCGTGTGGCGTCATGATGGATCCATGCACTAACACAACTCGCTGCTGTTCTACCACCCGAAGCTCGACTTCTTTGAGCGCATACGTCGCTTCATGGCCACCATCACCCCAGACGTCTCGTTCGCCGAGCCACTGGTCCAGGATGTAACTTACTTTCTTCTCAATGTACTGATAGAGTTTCTACTGATTCGCAATCGTTCCACACAGTGCCCGACCCAGCCAAATGGCCATGATCATGGTCTCCATGTCATGAACCGCTGATATCCTTTCATCGCCTTCAATGCCCGGGACTCCTGAGCCCCCCTCGAGCCAGGATATGTTTCGCATTAGCAACTTCCATAAGGTCGATCGGCCCGTTTGGGAACTTCTGGACTGAGAAGTAAGGTATAAGTAAGAAAACGCCGAGAAATCTTCAGAAGGAGGCATCTGCTGGCCGGTGTTGTTGGACGTCGCGCTGATACTCTTCCCTATAGGTCTAGAATACTTGCATCGTCTAATATCTGGTGCCTCAAGCTGGTAGGAGGCAGTAAATTCAGGAGCATAGACCTTTTCTTCATTCGATAGCTATAGTTAAGGAGTCACGGCATACATCTTAGGAATATAGCAAAACAGGTAGGTACTAGCCAATCTATAAACTTTTTTAGCTTAACGTGTTAATTTATCATAGGTAAAACTCAGTCAGCCCAAAAGAAGGCATTTATCTAAGTCTCGATATCTGAGTAGGGAAAGGAACGACCACTACGATAGACAGGGGTTAGTAATTCTAGAATTCAAGTAGAGAACGGGAAGTTAGACAAGATATAAGTAGTAAAGGGCGCGCGGGGAGAGGTAAAGTTAAGGATTTAGAGATATATCTACTAGGGTATATAGGTAGATAGTTACTTTTAGGAGGTCTTAAAGGCTTAGTTGGACACAGAGAGGGGGTGGAATACAACGGTAGCCCAAAGATAGAGCCTGCCATTATTTAAGAGTTCTTAGCTTATCGGCTAGGAGACATTCAATATAGAACTATATTATTGCTCCTCTAAAACCTATAGGTGGTATATGTTCACACCGCCGAGATAAGTAGATTGTAAAAGTAAATTATTTCACTACTAGAAAGGTTATATAGTCCGTTAGACTGGTACGTTGCTTATTAATTAAGAGAAAGGTGGTAATTAGAGTGGGATAGGAGTTAGTATCACTAAGACCAACCCACGAGACAGTATCGCTAGTAGTGGGACGAACTGTCCTCCGAGGAAGTCAGCTAGCTACACCTTTATACAATGAAATGTAGTAGAAAAAGAACTTAGAACTGCTGGAGCACGCGCTTTGTAGTGACGTAGGTACGCCTGGATAGGTGTTACTATAGTTGAACAAGTCGTGCTTAGCTTCCAATCTGCGCTAGAGAGAGAGAAAGTTCACCTATAAGTTTAGTTATGCGATCTGAAGTAGTTATTCTCTATAGGGTTCCAATCTCATCTCGCATCTCATACTCTTCCATTATCTCTAAAATCTCAATCCAGGGAAACTCATTGAACCCGTTAATATGTATACATCTCTACTTTGAACAATAGTGTCGCTGACAGTCGCCTCTGGGATTTATCGGGAAGGCCGCGCGTTGGCTTGGGTGTATCGATAGAGCCGACATGATTACGCCGGGCCGGAGGTACAGCTGTCCCAGTAGAGGGACCCAGACGGAGAAGACGATGAGGACCACGTCAAGAATACCCAATCCACCAAACCATCAGCGCGAGGGCATCACGTTCAGATCCGTCACCCCGTGCAAGCCAGCCGGTTCCTCAGGCCGCGAGCTACCCGCCGAAGTATCTGCTGCCGGCGCCATGTTCTGAACCATCTCGAGACGTCATTCTGGTGCCCAACGGGCTAGGGTCGGTTCCAGACTGTAAATATTCTGCTAGCCAGGAGCGCTTTTGAATGGCCGGACGGAAGGCCTGGCTGCCGCACGGGATATTGGAAGCTGGGCGGGAGGGTAGCGTTGCCGAGAAGAGAGTTAGGATAAGGAGACTGGTTCCGCGTACCAGCACCGTCGAGCTAAATGAAAAAGTCGCATGGTGGCCGTTTATACTTGTGCCATGTCTCGGCTTTGTTCTTATTCTCTTTGACCTTTGGTTGTGGGTCGGCTTGGTGAGGACGCCTCCCGCCTGTTGCACTGGGATACTCGTCAGCATTGCGAATAATGTTGGGTTTCGAGACGCGCCAGTGGAAAAAGGAATGGAAGACATAGATATTATGTGCGGGAGGGGGGGGGGCCAGAATTTGAGGCGGACCAGCATTTGAGGCGGACCAGCATTTGCCTGTCACGCGTTGGCGGCATGACCACCCCAGCAGACGCACTGCGGAAAAGGAGAGAGATCGGGCCGGCAGCTCGCACCTGGAGGCTTCGGCGCAGGGCTACAGACCCGCTAGGGCGGCGAGACGACGAAGGCGCGCGTGCGAAAGGCGATGTCGGCATGGCACTCGTGGTCGGCGAAGTCGCCGTAGACGACTTTAATGGAGAAGAAATCCAGGTTAGCCGGGGAAAGCAGCGTTTGTCGGATGGAGAGGGAGAGAGACGAGGTAAAGGGTCCGAGAGCCAGGCACCGACAGCAGCCTCTTTGGCGAGGGCGAAAAGGTGTCGGAGAGGATCAGAACGTGGCGCGGCTTCGCTAAGGGGGTGTCGATATGATCCTTGCCAATGGGAGTCCGGGCTCAATGGCGATCTCGGAGTCGGCATTGACAGAGCACTGCAGAACAGCAAGGAAGGCGTCAGTAGTCTCGTTGTAAGAGTTGGGAGCGATGCAGGATGCGCAACAGCGTCGGAGGGCGATGATGATGGTGGGCTCTGTTGCTTGGGGATGTGTTGCCCACAAGGCCCTGCGAAAGGGGGCAGTGATGGTTTCTCAGGCCACATGTCAAGCATGTACCAACAGGTGCCGTTCCAGAGAAAAGCGAGGATGGCGAATGTGGAGGCACCGCATCCTGGGCAATGGTGGTGTGTATTGGCTAGGTTGAGGTGCCCAGCGAGGCAGGCGTGGAGACTGGCAAAGACCCCATGGCCCATGGAGGAGGTCACGTGGCCTGCTCCTTAACAGCGAAAGTGTCGGCAAGGTCGTGACATTCTCGGCGAAGTATCTTGCCGTGGAGGAAGCAAGTGGGGCACACAGGGTTGTCAGTCCGGAAAGATGAGTCCCGCGTCTGGATATCGTAGAGCTGAACACACCAAGTAATGACGTCGTGATGGGCCATGGCGACAGTGACCGGGAGGGAATCTGTCTGCGTCTCCTGATCTCGTCCATGTCGTTGGTTTCGGGGGTTTTCCAGTATGAGCTGTCACCTGGACAAGGCTTGTTGGACGAGGCGAGCGTGAACGAGCAGGCAGGAGATGACGAGGGAGATGGCTGACGCCGAGTCCTCGCTAGGTCGAAGTTGGGATCGATTCATTGAGTTCGAGTATTGCGCAGGTCAAGCCATGATCGAGGTCGAGCGCGTCGGGATCGCGGTCGGTGTCTCGGGATCGGGGTCATGATGAGCGGAGGGACCACAGTCGCCGGTGCCGGTACCGGTTTCGGCGTTGAAGCTCGGCGAGGAGATGAAGAACCGCAGAAAAAGCGAGGCAATTCCAGGTGCTCTTCTGGCATGATGACGCGGCGGGAGGCGGCGGATTTCTCGGAAGCGCATGGGGGCGAGATGCCGCTATGTACCTGCTGGCGGCTTTGACCGGGAAAACGAAGAGTGGGTCAGTGGGACCGATTGGATGACATAAGGTACCGTAAGCAGGACCAATCGATGGCTGGCCCTGAATCCCAGCCACTGCGCGCGACGCACACCCGAGCAGAGAGCAACACAGAGCGGACGTGATGGCAAAACGGCCGTGATGCTGCAAACCGGCTGGCGAAACGGGTCTTTGGTGGTTTCTGCGGGGAAACAATGAGGTGCGTCACAAGCAAGGTCGCCTCCTCGGTCTGCTTCATCTGGCCTGGAATTTTATTGCCGCAGCCCAAACACGGCTAACGACAAACCAAACCAAACCAAAGCAGCTTAACGAGGCACCGAACCCAAGCCTGCAACTCCAATGTACACCCCGAATACCGTTAACCGAACAGATTTCCACCGCGCGTCGCACCTACGTTGACCCCGGCAGACAAAGGGACCCGAAGCATTACAACAACGCGCACAACAAAGCGATCTTTGTCGAACTCGGTCGCGGCTACATCCAGGGCCTCCTCGAGAGCCCGGTGGCTCTCTTCCTGGGCCGGGCACGGAGCTTGGGCGAAGCTGGCAAGGCATGCTTGCATCAGCGCGCAATGGAGCCGGCGGCTGGACTCGCGCCCCGTGGCCGGCGGGGAGGCAGGGTCCAGGGCTGACGCGGTGAGCCGGCGGACGAACGCCATTCGCTCCTGGTCCGCCTTGTCTGACAGGACGTTGGCCGAGCTCGGCCATGCACTTGTTGTGTTTGACGACGGCTTCGTAGAGGTCTCGGATGCTGTCGCGGGCAGTCATTTGCGGTGCCGTAAACGGCGGCCGGAGGCACTCGTGGGCCTGTCGTGTTGACTCTCGGAGGGGCACGGAAGGGGCCAGCGAAGGGGCCTCCGGAGGAACTGTTCGAGTGGGAGTCGGGGGAAGGGTCATATGGGGCCTCGGTGTGGCCGGCGTGGGCACGATCGGGAGCTCTCACCGAATGGCAGCCGGAGGCGTGACAGGCGGGATTGCGCGGCGAAGGCCTTCACAGGATGTGGTCAGAGAAACGCCAGGTCACCCTGTTGTTCTCGTGGTTGGAGAGCAGGTCGCCGAGGGTACGGCCGCGGAAGGTGTACGGTGCACGGTTCTGGCCATGGCACACATCTGTCAGTCGAGAAGTGATGATCAGCGCGGAGAAGACGGGATACGTGGACAGACGGACCGATATGGCGCTATCAAGCGGACGAGGTGCCGGCTCGCGCGGAGCCACAGGCCATGGCTCTCGGGCATGCGGGTGATGGAAGGACGGATGGAAATGAGGGGAGGTTTGGGTACGCGGCGCGAGCGGCCTTGAAGTGCCACTGTAAGCACCGTGAATGCCATCATGCAATCATGCAGGCACCCGCGGTGAGCCACAACAAACAACCTGCTCGTCTCTGCTTCTGGTCTGCTCTGCTCTGCTCTAATCTGGGAGTCGATATGACATGCCAACGGGGTCTCGGGCCGCTTATCAACGAGCTGCGGCCGCCCTTCTGCGAATGCGCTCTCTCCATCTGTGGCACCACCACGGGCAGCTTTTCTTCGCCCGAAATAATGGCTGGATTAGTGGGAATCGACTTTAAGTCAGGGGTTCTGTGTTTCTTTGCTTAACTGCCTCGGCCAATCCATCCATCACATCACCCTTGCCGAAGGGTGTGTTAACCAGCTGGTTGTCGCAATTGATTGACCATTGTCCACGCTGTCTCAGCAAGCTGTAGAAACATGGAGTCGATGTCCGTATCGTGGATTGGCGGGGTGAGCGTTCTGTTTGTGGGTATGAGACCGCAGCGAACAACGGAGTGTGCTGTGCTCCTGGGCACCCCCACGCCATGAATGCAAACGTTCATGTAGCGGAACCGGAAATCCACCCACCGACACGTCCTCTCACGTCCCCGTGATGCACGTGCAGGTGAGATGGTGACACTGAAAGTCCTCTTCATGTCGTCCAGCGGTCGGTGCTATTCCTCGACACGGTCCCTGACTGACTGGAATAGTTGCTCCTCCTTCTTGCTTTGCGGTGTTGGACACGCGGACTCTCTGGTATTCTGACGAAATTCAGCATCGAACTGCGCCTCCCGCCCGGCCTGCCGCTCCCGTATCTTGCGCAGTTCTTCCGTATACTCTTTGGGGGCAGTATGAAGTGCTTCAATCTCGCGAGCAATGTCCGGGACGAACACCGCGCGCTGATCTCCGCCGGGGATCATCGTGCTTGTTATGCTCTCCCACCCGCGGCCTTGGTGCAGCGCGTCAAGTAGCTGCTCGAGGTTTGCATGCATGACCCTGACGCGCATTGAATTGGCTGCTGCCGTCGCGAGGGTGTGAAATAGTGTTCGTAGGATCGAGTCGCGGATGTGTGCGAGCTCGGAGGTGCCCTGTCCGAGGCTCTTCTGCGCGAGTCGTGAGGGCCCCCGGGCTGATGACGTCACCCACATATTTGCGAACTAGCCTCGGGGATTCTCTTGGGTAGTGTCGTCAAATATAAGTCCGTGACGAGACAAGCGGGCGAGCAACTCATCAATGCCCTGGGAGAATTCAGCTACGTGCCGTAGCAGCGCGCGACAAAATGATCCTCGGAGCCCAGGACCCCGGCAGAGACGTCGTCCTTCCAGAGCAGGTCCTGGGCCTCACCATAAAATCCGCTGGTCTCCGTCAATCCGGCGTTGCGAAGGTTGGAGTGTCGGCGCCTGGACTGGTGCCGTGCCCACGTCGCGAGGTACGGTATGAGCTTGACGTCCGGGGTTGACGCCTCGTAGGGGAACTCACTCAGGAGCGCAGTGAACAGAGGCTCGCACGCAAAATGCCAGCCCGTGGTCTCAGCCGCGCCTTCGCCGCCCTCGCCGTAGAGCTTGCAAGGAGCCACGCCCCAGGCAAGATGGTCGTAATTGCTCGAGCGGTATGTCTTGCGATAGACGTTAACGAGTGGCGGCGCGTCTGAGGTCTCGCGAAGGAGCAGCGTTGCAAACCGCGTCTGATCCTCAGTCCCCGGCGTGAATGGCTGTATGGCCGTCGACGCGTTACGCAGCTGGACCCATGTGCGTGCAAGGTGTGGCCATCGGTCGTTGAGGTGAGGGCTGGTGAATTCGGGGTCGAAAGTGACGTCTGACCGGCGAGAGTTAAGGAGGGCGGTTGTGTTGCCGCAGACGCCCTCTAAGGTGCGGCGTATTTCATCCAAGGAGACAGCTGGGATGATGAGGGCTTCGTAGACAGGCTCTGCCAGCGACTGGCGCAGCCGCTCGAGCGGCACAACCGTACGATATGCGTCGATCTGGTGGCCGGTCGGGTCGGCGAAACGCAGCTCGTAAGCTCGGCTGTCAGGGGTCGTGACGAGGCTGGAAGGCAAGCGAGGTGTCGTGGAGGCCGAGGGGGCGCTGGGCGCCATGGGGGTCGAGAAGGTTGTTGAGAAGAAGACGTTGGCGGCGAGAAGACCAGCCACAAGGCCGGCCAAGAAGGCCCAAGGGAGGCCAAGGGCGAGAGATGAGCTGAGACCCCGGCAAGAAGCTCAAGAAGGGGCGGCTAACTCGGGCGGAGGGGTGTCCGCAGACAGGTCGATGATATCGTCAAGCTCGTAAATGTTCAACAGGGGGCTCGGAAGCGGCAGGCGCAGCTCGTCGGGCGTGCGTGCATGGCCGTCTTCGACATTGTGAAGGTGATGTGTAGCAGACGTACGGTGTCTCCGTCGTCGGAGCCATGGTGGGAGTGAGACGGTGGTTGCGGTCAATAGCCGTTTTGTTGTTTGTTGTTGCCATTGTTCGCATTTTCCGAGCAGCTCAGGTCGGCGCATCGATAAGAGCTGACGTAATCATGGAGATTGATCGTTCCAGCCGCCCAACTACCTAACATGGAAAGACGCTCTAGGTTGAGTTGGAGACGGTGGGGCATCGGACAACCCTGTGCGGAGTACGTACCACTCCGTTCATTGCGATCGCGGGTCTCGATTGCATGCCGCGTTTGCGTCCCTGTAGCAAAAGCAGTCGCCCTTTGGTTGGGCCGCCCGCTGGGGCGTCCTGCAGCTCTCTGCGGAGGGCGGAGGCCCGCTGGAAGGCGAGCCGAGCGACGGCGGCGGTCGACTCATGCGATGACAACAGAACAGTCACCTCGAAAACTCGCAAGGGATAATCGGGAGGGATGGGTTCGTAAGCAGACTCTTTAATTACTCAATCAGCCAAACTAGTCCATGACCCATGCTTGAGTGCGCTCCGCCACTGATCGTGGACACACTTTGGGAACAACAGCCGTCGACGAGACGACTTGAAGCATGTGTGTTTCATTTCTGCTTGGTAACTCGAAATGGAAAACGTCACACACAGAACTTTTGGCTGCAGGGCAGACTCCTGGCCGCAGCCGCCGTGTCAGCCAAATCCCAAAATACAGTAATCTGCTTCACGTACTCGGCATGCTGGTCTGCCACGATTGGATACTGTCGAGAAGTTGGGAGGCTGTTCATTGCCAGTCATCTTGTTCCGAATCGAGGGGAAAAAAAGCAGAAAAGCGTCCTAGCAATGACAAACATTCCATGGCGACAACCCATTTAGAAGAAATGCCTTCGGTCGATCCAAGCCACACACCAGTTGCTGCAAGCCATGTAGCGCTTGTAAACGAAACGAGATAGCTTAGCATTCGCCCACAAAGTAACGGCGCGATTTGACAAGACCAAAAGAATGAGAGCCATGTAGAAGATGGCCAACAGCGAGTTGCGCCAGTCCTAGTGGCTCCACGCGCCGTAGCCTTCGTTGGCTGCAGGGAAGATCACCGGCCAGAGGGGGCCGCCGATGGATGGACCAATGCTCATGAACACCGAGAAGACTGAATCATGGTATGCCCGGCCCGCGTTGAGGATGATGGTTTTGAGTACGGGGTTGTCTTGTTTTGATGTTTCCAGCTGGTTCTGCGACGTACCGGCCTCAAGGTCGTGCTGAGGGGCGGCCGTGTCGGCCGAGTCGGTCGCGCGCGGTGGTGGAGGATGTTCCGACATGATGGTTGAAGGGCATTTGCGAATTATCGATGTTGATATCGCTTGGAGAGGCATTCATATTCCTGGATGGGGCTGAATTTATCGAGACTTGAATGCCGTTCTCCAAGCAGGGAGCCTACACTTTCCAGAGGTGGTGGTGTGTGCCAGTAGATGACCGTGTCTTCTGCTACGATCTCGGTACCTAGGCCGATGAGATTCTGGATCACGTATACAGGTGAATGGAAAGTCAAGGTAGCCTGGAAGCACTGAGGAGGTTGAAGAATCAATGTAGCCTAGAAACACCGAGGGGGTTGAAGCAGATCTCGTGAAGTCCAGAAACTTGGAGATTCCAAAGACAGATGCCGGAAAGTGAGCCGATCTTCTGGAACTTGCTTTCTCTGCACCAGCCGTCAAGGAAAACTATTCTGGGTCCATGTTATTCTTTGTTCTGCTTTTGTGGTCTCTGTTCCTCATTTGGGAGGGAAGAACGAACTGGTTCCTTCCCTTTCCGTTGAAAGAGACACCCACACAAAGGTGAGGTACCCACGTGACGCGTGACTCTGCCTTAGCTTACATTCACCTGCAACTCACCAAGACGAAAAGTCCCAACCTGTTCACAAACACAAAACCTCTTCACACTACTCTTCAATCTGCTCAAAAGCAAGCTAAACGAAAGATGTCGCCGCCATCCCCCTCATCTCCCTCCAACGAACACAGCCTGCCTCTGCCCGAGAAGCAAAGCAACATGGCCAACACAACGGCTCCCCCATTCAAGTCGTACCAAAGCTACATCCACTATCTCGCTCAGCTGTATCCTGGCTTTGACGCCTCGCCCAGTGACATCCGCGAGTGGCTGCAAGCTGTCTTTGATTTCCGCCTCATTGATGCCAGGATTCTTGCCCGCGTCTCGCTTGCCGGTAGAGACGTCCACACCTTTTCGCAGGACGAGGGAGTGCAGTATTTCAGCAGTGTGGGGATGCACCATGGAAATGCTGCTCTTGCCACCAAAGACATTGTCAAGGCTGTTCTGGTGAGTCATTGCCTCATCAGCCAAACCCCCAAGCACAAAGAAGCAACACTAATCCCACGAGCTAGGAGTACCGCCAGGAGGCATTCCGAAAGCACTGCGCCGAGCCTGACAAGCATCGAGATCCCGATCCCGAAGACTATGACGACATTGGCTGGACAGGGAAGACTTTCCTGGTGGTGGTTGCTCTGATGGCACTGGTTGGCGCTGTTTTCACCGGCGTCCGCATGATTGCTGGCATTGCTGAGCTCACGGGACACAAGAAGTGAGGGACGGCGGCGAGATAAGGCTTCAGTCAAGAAGAAACAAGTCAATTTGGTGTTACCGAGTGCGGCAGTGACTCAGCCAAGACGTTTGCTCCACCTTAGAAATACAGTTGGTTATGGGAAACATGGTGACCTCTGGAGTAATTGGCTGGAATTGTTCTAGTGGAATTTGTCTTCAGGAGGTGTTGAGTAATATTCCGCAGCAGGCATGACATACTCACGTGAAAAGGAGTGAAAGTAGCCCTTACCTATTGTGTTCTCAGCTTCCCTCTCCGTCGGCCTAGTCTCTCCTCTTTCTTGTAACCGAAACCTCTGATGTTTGCTCATATATCATCACACACCATGGCCTGTTTTCCCTCGTGATTCCTTTGAACGCGTTCAGAATCGTGAGCCAAGTCCAAAATCCATCCTCAACAGACTGAGGTCTTGGACTTTCTCTCTCGGCTTGTTCTACCTTGCCCCCATCACGGCCGTCTACCCAGCCCTCCGAGTTCTCGCGAATAAACTCACCAATCAGCAACTTTCCACTCCTCCTCCTTGTAGAATATTCGCATCATAGCGCCGGTCAAGGCTGCTTTTCGCTCAGGTTTGGACGTGAACAAAGGAACTGAAATTGGTGAAAGGGAGAGGGGGACTCCGTTTCACGGGCGCATATTGAGTCGCTTCTAACGGATGCATGAAACAATTCGTTCCTTGACAGTGCTCGGATCTCACATGGCTGTCAACCACCCCCGATCAGCTCCAAGAAGAAGGGACCTCTCGAGTGTCAACCTTTGCAAAACCCTGCTACGTTCACTTGGAGCCGTTTCTGGAAATTCAACTTTCTGGATGATGTTGTGTTGCGCTCGTTTCAATCTCGCCCCTCGCCTGTCTTGCTCCTGTCACCATCTCGCTTGTTGGATCGAGTTGTCGAAACAATACTCCATGCTTCGAAATCCGACCAGCGATCGAGGAAACCCTCCTTGATATTTCTCTTCGATTACAATGCCGTTCTTGGACGGAACAGTATGCACTGAAGAACATCGAGGAGATAAATCGAGCACAACTAGGGATCTTCTCGATGTCTATTCAACTAGGGATCTTCTCAATGTCTATTGAACAAGAAGCCCCGAGAAGTAAGGCAGCTGGCTACTGGCTGCCTGGATCCGGTCGAGAGACTCGGACTGCCAAGGAGTACATCGAATCCATGGGCTTGCCCGCTGCGTCGCGTTTTCGTTCCAAAAGCAACAGACCACAGCCCGTCTTCACGATGGTAGCCCTCCTTCTGACGGTCCAGACTCGTACTCTAAATACCTAGACCTTAGACCTTAGCCGCGCAGCCGATCAATAATCAAACAGACATTTTGCAGCGAAATAGTCCTGGAAATGGAAGTGCAAAAAGACCTATTGATTGAGCATGTGTTCCTCCTGCGAGGTTTCCCCAGCAGAGGTCTCGATCATGAAAGAGAAGGCGAATGACAACAATATTTGCTGCTTCTTGGGGATGCCAACGAGAGCGGGGCGGAATTGAAAGCCATGCAGCATGACCATTTGCAGGCAAGATGAGACACCTTGATAAAGGATGCCACTGCTCCCTGATTTAGCAAAGTTTGGTGCGACGGCTAGATGTAACCGGAGCTTCAGCGATATGCCACCAACAAAAAGGGCTCCAGTCGTCCGCGGCCACACACGTCCATCAAAACCTAGGAAACTGAAGCATAAAGTCACTTTTGTGCCAATGCCACGATTTTTTCTATGGATGAGAACCGCCTTGTCTACTCCAGTCAGTCTTGTTGCAACACCCTTGTACAGTTCACTCAGCATTGTGTAATCTGATTGGCCTTGGATTGTCTGGACAATCGCAGTGTGGGGCCCGCCTTTCCACCACAGCTTGGAGCCGAGGCATCAGATAGCAAGTCCCATGCGCCCTGGACGACGACGCTTCGCCGTTGCCCTTGATTTAACCAGCGGCAGCCCACATGCCTCAATGCTATGGTGAGCCGTGACCAGTGCCCTTCCCGCAAGAATGACTTGTGGCGGGCAACGCTGGCGTGCGCCCAGTTTGAAAAAGCCGTCATGGTGCCGAGAGCGGACTCGGCTTTCAGTAATTCCGCGTACAATTCCTAACTGGGTCGTCGCTCGTGGCAAGAAAAGGTGATGGTTCCAACTCAGCAAACAAACTTTGCCATTTGTCGAGCCCTTGCGCATGCTAGCTTTGCGCAAGTGTCTCCCGGAGCCTCCTTGACGTTGACGCAGTCGGTATTGAAGAAGGGGGCTTGCGCTTTCTGGATGTCGCGCAGCGAAATGCCCAATGTTGAGGCTGTTCCGTCGCCGGTCGGAGGCAAGAGTGCACATGAGGAAAAGAGCCCACTCCCAGGTGATGCCCGTTGCGGCAAGCTCGTTCAAAGCGCGGAAGAACCTGGTTGAAGTAGTCGTACGAGATGCTGAACAGGATGCGAAGCGGGTTGGCTCTCCAAGTCTGTGCCAGTGCTACAAGCTCGAGGAAATATTGGTCTCCGAGGGCGAGAAGGCCGGCTTCGGGGCTCTTGTGGATCCCGCACAAGATCTTCTGGACGATTGATGCGGGGAGGGCGCGACGCACAACCCACGCGTCGACGTCATGTTGGAGCTCAAGATACCGGAGTGTGCTGAAAGTGGTGTTGCTAGGGTTGTCTGCGCAGGATTGTAGGAACCTGAATTCAACTTCTGTCGGCAAGAGGACACGGGCGTTGGGCACGGCCATGGTCACGATAGGTAGGGTAGTGTAGCAGAGGGAACCGTGGGGTGCTGTTGATTGATCGTCTGCGACGCGTCTTGATGCGGTAGGAAGGCATCAAGGAGGGGGGGCCGCGTCTCGCTTAGAACAGTGTTCTGCGAGCGGCAATGCCCCACGGCGGAGAGAGACTCATGTAAAAGTAACAGA
Organism: Colletotrichum tropicicola; assembly: GCA_025962755.1. Taxonomy (NCBI): domain Eukaryota; kingdom Fungi; phylum Ascomycota; class Sordariomycetes; order Glomerellales; family Glomerellaceae; genus Colletotrichum; species Colletotrichum tropicicola. The sequence continues at coordinate 125,643 of JAOWMA010000036.1, forward strand.
TACGTGCTTTCCTTCACCCTGTCTATCGCAGTTTCAGCCCGTGCTTTGCTTGTCCCTTTTGCCAGAAAGCAAGTTTGAACTGAGGTCGAGGCCTAGTTTGAGGGTCAAATTTGCCGAGTCTCACTACGTGGACCACATCAAGACAGCATCGGGAGCTCGCACGCCTATCCAGTCATCGAGAGACAGCATAGAAGTAGCGCGTAGCCTCTGCTTCTGCTGGGATAGCTTGGCCTGGCGTCTTCCTTCCGGATAGGTTGCCGGAGTTGGAGCCCGTCGGTACGGAAGATTCGCCATCAAAAGTTCAGACGTGGGCGACGTTTCAAATAAGACCTTCAACGAATGGATGACCGCACAGAGTGCGCAACTCAAAAGGAGAGTCCTCATGTCAGCCGAGAGAATTTAAATCAGACCATCAAACATGACGAACAGTGCTGCCGCAGCTCATGTTGATCTTGAACGTCAAACGGGACATATTCTTCCTCAAAGCTCACGAAATTGAATCGCGCTGTCCCCAATTCCAGCACAGTCTGACTTTGAACTACCAAAGGTAATCTTCTTCCCAATCGACGACATACTTCAAAAGACTGCAGTTGTACCAAATAGCCCAGGCGTCCAGGATTCACTCCAATCTGGTCTTTAACTTGCCGGCAATCTCACGCAGGACGATTACATCTCCAGTGTCCTGAGTTGTCGATCCCAACACAACTGCCTCGATATCGGCAATCATATCCAAGATCTCGGCTTCGGAAAATGTCGCAAACCTTGCCTGACCTCCGGCATTCTCAACTTCTCGTCTTCTCGTCGCGTCATATGATAGACACGGGCTCTCGCTTCTGGTGGGAAAGGACGCCATAGAGTCGCGGTCGGTCTCTGACGGTGGGGAGGAAGGACTCTCTGGAACCTCGTAGACGTCGTAGCCGTAGTTGGGCATGGCTCTGCGCGCGGGCTAGATTCCACGCGTGTTAGCATGTTTACTGAGACGGAATCTACACAAAGCCAGAGACTTGAGCTTTGGCTCGTGATGGGAAATAAAAATTCAGACATACCCTTGACAGTCTTGGTACAGAGCGAATGGGCAGGCCGGATTTGGCGGGCGTCTGCTTGACTTGAGCCAGGGCTCTCTTCGGTCGGGGTGAGAGTGAAGGATTGGTTGAACCCAGGACCGGCGCGGATGCACTCTTTATTAAGTCAAAACGGCGGCGCTTGGGTGTCGGAAGATGGCTGGATGTTTGCGTAGGCGTGTAGACGGTCAGTTCGTCCTCTGAGCTCAGTTCCGCGAGGGGAGACAGCACTCTCTCGGCAAAAGATTTGTTTCCTGATCGTCGAGGAAGAAATGGTTTTTTGTGAGCTGACTGGTCTGACTTTTGATCGCGGGTTTGCAGGACGCGACCCTGATTGTTCAGTTGCAACGACATGATGGACAGTCGGATGGGTTGGAGTAGAAGTAGAGTAAGACCAAAGAAAAGGTGTTGTGTGGGAAAGATTTTACGTGGCGGCAGTGAGAGCCAGGAAAATCTTTTTAATTGTGATTCAAGGTATTGCTGGAGAAGGAAGGGACCGTGTAGACCGCCTACGTACACTGATATCTCCCTGAAAACTCCTCGGCTGCAGCTCCGGGCCTCTGACGATGCGCCTCAGGTACCCGACCTTAAGGTCCACACTCGTCCCACAAATCCTTGAACGCCAGCCGACCGGGATGTACCCATACAGCGTATTGGTGGGCCAAGCCCTTTCCGGGCCCCACTCCGAGGGTCTTTCGGCCTCCAGCCGGCCCACTCCGGAGGGCTCGAGGAGCCCCAACTACTTGGATTTTGGTACCCATGTGAAAAGTGCCCGGCATGGCCTTCTTTGGTCCTGTTGCCAAAATCAGGGGTTGCCTATCTTTTCACAAAGCTCTGGACGCAGTAAGTCCCAGGGAGGCCCCCCTAAAAAACAAGAGAAAAAAAGGCAGAACTCCAGAGCCGAAAAGTTGGTCTGTGTCTGGTCATGTGCGCGCGGTTGGCTCCCAGATGGTCGAAGCCATCGCGACACCTTTCCATACCTAGGTAGGTACGTGCACCTCGTTATCTCGGCGGCCTGCTCCGGATTTCGCGTGGTGCGGCCAACCGGGAGAACAAGGCAATTGTCTAGACAATGCTCTTGGTCACATCATTGGTTGATTTGGGCGGGCTCGTCCCAGGCTGCATCCAATGAAAAGGGCTCCGGCTGCGCACGGACCAGTCCCGTGACAGTCGCTAAGCCCTACTAAGCCTAAGCCAGGAACCTTGAGTTTTGACGAGGAGGGTACCAGGGTGCCCTGGTGACGTCCACCTTTACCTTCTGCCAGCACCATACAACCTTTCTGTACCTAAGATAATACCCGACGAGGCTGGCAGGATAAACAAGCAGACAGTAGTATATCGATGCACGGTCCGTCCATGCTCGATTCTCAATGACGATAAGTACCCAGTTGAGAAGCAACTCCAGGGCAAAGGAACAGGGCCAACAAACCTCGAGGATGCTGGGGCGAGAACGTGGGGACATCGGCGAGCAGCCGCACTCGCAACATCGAAGCCCGCCAAGACAGTCGCGTTAAATCTCGTATTATTCGACGTCTTTCCGCCTTCATGCCCATTTTTTCCGCTCCATTGGCCGACCAGCGAAATATGTGACTCTCTTCCGCGACCCAAGCCGAGGACCACGCCAGCCCCGAGAACTGCGTGGCAGAAGAACTCGCCGACTAGACAGACTGTGAGATTCTTGGTGGCCGACGAGATGGCAGCGAACTCTTTGACCGGCACCAAGTCGGAGTGCGGGGATGACACAGCTGGCTGGGAATCAGGATCAGACGATGGTGTGTATCGGGGAGGATTGAAGATTCTGGCGTCAGGGGTTCGATGTACGTTGAAGCAAATGTGCAGATTTCTCATCGCCTGCGTCCTGGACGTTGTCTTTATCATCCTCGTCGTCGTTTCCTGAGTCGTCGTAATCATCAGGAATGCCAGGGTTCGAGGCTAGTCCAGTGGATGAGGCGACGGGACATGTGCAGTGTGCGATAAGGCCGACTGGGTCACTATGAGGGGCAGAATGAGGACTGAAAGTCGAATGCTGGTTGGTGCCTATGATGGGCGGTGAACTCGGAAGATCCTCGAGAGAACCTCGTCGAGAGGCAGCACGGGGCCTGGGCGGCACCCCTCGGATACAATCCAGCATAGCCCAAAAGAGACTGGTCACAGAGTCTCGGCAAATGTAGGCTTGCTCGGACGCGAGGCGCACGGTAAAGCCAGACGAGCTTTCTGCGCCAGCAAGCCCCCAATTTCTCATCGACACCCCTCAGCCAGACCACCAGAAATCAAGCGAATTGCCAAAAGCCCCATGTCGTGGATGAAGAGGTGGCCATGAGAAGCCTCTTGGAGGAGCCAGCAAACCGGAGTGACCGACAAGTCCGGCGGTTTAGAGACCACCAAATCGCTCAGCCACAGTTCGCGTCTGAATGCAACTGGTAGTCGGTCTCCCACGGACGTAGTGAGGATCCAGCAGTCGCGTCACACAGCCGTGGGACACGAAGAGAAGCACTAGATCAAATGTATGGCGTCTTATGGTCTGTTTTTAACAGCTAGAGCATTCATCTCCGCTTCATAGCATGGCCCTAACCAGTCACCAGTCTGCTAACCTATCGAGATCTCACTCTGGGCTTGGAATACCGGGCAGGTTGGCTAATAGGAGTAGCTACTACACCATCACGGGGGCGAGAAGGTCTTCGACGCAGGACACTAGGAGCCAGACTTGGTTCTCAATGCCCTATACCCCGCACACGGCATTTCTTCCGTTCCAATGAGCAAACCACACAATGAGGTCCCTTATGACGGCTATTCCGAAGCCGAAGTGGACGAAGGCTGTTTTGGATGCGACAAAAGAACGTATTCGACGGCACGGCAGGCGATTCCACTTTCCCAAGCAGACTTTTCATTCAATGGCATCGGGTTGGGAGTCTGGGACGGGGTGTGTTAGTCATGCGAGTACATGACGGCCGGGCGTGATATTGAGGCTCACCTTGCGTTGGGTACCGTTTTTGGGGGGCATTTCTCGACCAAAATAGTGGTCGCTGAAGACCATCTTGCAGGTTCATATCCAGAAGGGCATGCTAATGCTGCGCGTCAGGTTCTGTGGTGCTGTTGCTTTTGGATACCTAGGCTCGGAGATCAGTCGAAGGAAGATAACGTCGAGAGCAAGCTCTGCGCGTAGGGTCCTGAGACACAGACACTGTATTCAAGCGACCTTTGTGCACAGAGAAACTTCCAGCATCTTCCAACTAATGTGTGCTGTTTTTGAGGTCTTTGTTGACCCAATACAGAGGATGGAAAGGGAGGGAAGGTGCGTGGCTCTTCTGGACGCGTCTCGAGCTTTGAGACGTACATTTTGGAGCAACAAAGACAGCTTTGAAAGCGACCTGACAATTGTTTCCAGAACTGAGTATGAACAGGCGGTGAGCACGTTCGCAGAAGTTCCATTGTGGATGCGTCGAATTTGCGACGGGAGAGGGGGCCAGCTGAGGCCAGAATGGCTGAAGGACTGGAATGATAACAGCCACCGCTGAGAAAACATGATCAGGCAAGAGCTGCATACACACACGGTGTCTCTGCTCCCATCACCTTTTGAGCATTTTCCTGTCGGCGAAGGCTCAAAACGCTAAAGTGATTTGACCCTTTCACCTGCACAACCTCAGGTCGCAGTTTCCCAACACAGAATGACCCATTGGCCGACTGCGACTGCCTCATGCTGATCCAGCTTGGATGGTTTTTCTCCTCTTGTCTATACCAGCAAATTTCTCCCTTTGTTACACAGCTATCACCAGCGGGCATCACCCCAGCAAGCGGACAAACCATCGTCACAGAAGCAACCATCTGCTCTCTTCACCCAACATGGCCGACTTCCCCCCTCCTCAATCGGCCGCTGCGGGTGGTGATCCCGTTAGACCGACTATGACCGACGAGGAAACGCCCGTCCAGCAGCTGTCTCAGATTTCTCCGGCCTTGGATCAACAGAGCGAGCGACACGTCGAGCACGCGGATCGAGAAATCCCGTTCTCTGCTGCAGACTTGGACCGTTCCCGACTCCGCTCTGCTACCAAGCGTGAAGATTCCATGGAGATAATCAAGATCGCCGACCTCGAGCCCATCGACGACCACGAGTCTATCGAAGACGAAGAGTCCCTTGAAGACGAAGACCTCACCGATCTCGATAAGGAGGATACAAGCCCAGTGCCGGAAGCGGATCCCCAGACCGAGGAACGTTTCGCATGGACCCCCACAGTCTGGCACACCTACCAGCAGAAGAGGTCTTTGAAACTCGCCACGATGCTCTACAACATCGACGAGTACGATGTCCTGATGTCCGAAGAGGACAAGCTGTTGTCGCTATCGCGCCTTGCGAAGAAAGTCACTCTGTCGAACAAACGCGTTGTCTCCAACCACGAGATCGTCCGAAACGCCCTCAAGATGCTGAAGGGAGAGAAGGTCTTTGATGCGGTGGACATGATGACAGCCCTGATTCGTTGGAACCTCTTTCCGCCAGCCACCTGGACCAAGTATATCGTTGTACTTGAGTGTCTCGAGTGCCTCAACTACCTGAAGGAGTGCGCTCACGGCGGAAAGTCGTACTCGGAGAGGGATATGCGGATGGTCATGCCGGAGGAGCTCAGCTGGAGCCATGAAGACCGGTCATGGTACTCTGAGGGGTTACGCGTCTCATCCGAGGCACTGGTGGTCGGGCCGCTTTGGTACGTTGTGTCTCGTTTCTGCTTGTAGCTTACTAACTGATGGGAAATAGAGCTCGTCGAAAGGTTCCTCTATGCTGAGCTGGCGGCGGTCGGGACGCCAGGGGATTTTGGTGGTGTTTTGTGGGATCAAAAGGAACAAGATGTCTTGATATGGTGGTGCCCTGCCAGGGCACCGAGGAGATTTCGCGATGGCAGCAGCCGTCCTCTGAATGATAACAACACTGTGGCGACAAGTCTTTCATCTATTCACTGCGCCATTACCAGCCAGCATGAATATACTAGGACTGCGCTCAAAGGGCCGGGGTACATGGAATTGTGCGCGGTTTATAATTCTCATCGGCGGCTGCCAAAGCTCTGCTTAGATACGCCACGGGCCATCGTCGTCCAGTCGGCGTTATTGAAAGAGTTGACGGCGCTCCCAGACCTCACAGCTTGGTTTCGATCCATGCCGAACATTTAAATCTGCCCCATTCTCAGTGCGGCCTTGAAGCCAATTTGACGACGTTTCTGGCCCCGACGCCATCACCGCCGCGGTCTTCCGCTCAACCAGCCAAGACCTCACGAAGCCATATGCTCGTCACAAGCCGCCGACAAACTTGGAGCGAAAATTCGTCACTTCTATTTGCATTCCACCAGGGGCAGTCGGTCAAGTCCGAAAAGCTTCCAAGACGGAGTCTGGTATGAGTCCCTACGAGCACCAACTCGTCCATTATTACCTTGGAGCATATCTTCGACATCCCCATGCCAATCGCCCCCGCCCCAGATCCGCCAACGTCGCCACGGTTCTTGCCAACCCACCCTACAAGCTTGCGGGCGGATTTTGCTGCTGCGGTCGACCGAGGTGAACAATACCTCTCGTCCGCCACTGGCCTGGATAGACCGATCTCCTCTCTTGTTTGATTTGTATTTGCTAACCATTTTGTTTCCAGTTATGGCTCCTCCGGACCCTCTTCCTTCGAGTCCCGTCAATCCTCTTTTGTCGAATCCTCCATCGTCACACCCTGAACGCTCTCCGTCGGCGAAGGATATCCGGCCCTTGGAATTTGTTATTCCTAACCCGAAGAACGATATGAAACACCTTCCACAGTTCCACCCCATCCTCTCCTGTCAAACCTGGCCAACCCTCAAACGTCACAATTGCCTCGGACCTTGACGTGGCGGTCGCAAAAAGAGCAGGACGACCAGCACAGGGCCCGGAACCTTGGATTAATAACTCGACATACGCCAACGGCTCCAGCAGCGTCCCAGATGACATGGAACCTGGTGCGCAGCCACCTTGTCTTAGGGTCTATTGTTTCCCAAGGCCTCGCCACTAGCACGTCCGACTACCAGACTTTCAATGAAACGCTGCTCTGCTTGCAGCCTGCCAGCAGCAATGGCTATGGAGGCAGCGTCGTGCCTCTCAGCCCATTGCACTGGTGCGCAGCGCACCGGATCACCGTCATTTCCATCGAACACGATCATCGACGACATTCCACGAGATGCCTGCCGCGAAACGACCTCGCACATTTCACGTTCCAAGCTTCACAAGAGGTCACTCTGATCCTGTCTTTGACATGTCTAATGGCGTGTATTGGAGAGTCCGTGTCATCGCCGATGCCTTTTACATCGCGACAAACATACACCTCGACCAAACTGATATGAGGACTGTGCGACGCATCCTTGCTTGCCGTCTTTTCGCAGGATTGCCGTCGCCTGTCGTTAGTCTCTCAAAGCTCAATCTCCATCGTCCGGTCCTCAGATCCTAGTTTCTCGGAAGAATGGCGTAATTTTCCGGACTGGGGCCCAATACGGTGGCAGTCGAAACACCCATCTTGAGTGAGTACATAAAGCTCTCCAACTCTGTAGACGCCCATTCGACGGAGCCGCGGTAGTACTCCACGCCAACGAGAAACCGCCGACGTTTCTAGTAGTCTTTCATCAAGAGGTAGATGTGATATGTTTGTTCTGAAGGGCATTGATTGACTTGCGGTGATACTGACGGAACAAGCATTCCTAATGCGATAGGCAAACTCCTTCCGCAGAGGATTCTCGGTTGTAGATCGCAGCGCCAGGCAGTAGTATTGATCGGCCATTCGAGAGGCCCTAACAACTCCATATGAGTTACTACAATAAGCCTTTGGACCTCGAAAAGGGCCTGCCTGATACCTTGAGAATGCAGCCTGGAGTGCTAGGTTCTGTGAACCTTCGCACGGACGGAACGATCTCCGTGTTTCCGATCTTGTTAGCCATGCTCAACGAGTCGTATTCTTCGACTCAATCCTGTGCCGCGCGCATCAAAGACTGTGGCCCTTGGTTGTTTACGCAATTGGGCAAGCCCAGTATCTGTTCGCCGCGAAGATGGATAGCCCCCTTCTGAGCCCCATCTTCAGGACCATTGGCTCCATGCTGTGCCATGCGTCACTGACGCCCTCCATCCCTCGACCCCTCGTGTGTCTCCTCACAGAATGCGCCACAGACTATCCATGCCTGCCCGACATCGGCAAACTTTCCATGCTTTCCATGTTGTTGTTTTCGGTAAACGGAGATCCCGTCCACAGGACCGAACGCGCATTGCTGGGCTCGGTTCGAGGCAGGACCGAGTCCGTCGCCACTTTGGACTTTAACGGAGCAAACAGCTGAAACATTTTCTTCCTTTCTTCCGTTTTATGAGAGGAACAGCTCGAATAGCTAAAGTTCAATTTCCAAAGCCCAGCCCAGCACGTCGACTGTCACTAGCAATTGCCGCAGAAACAGCCGACTATGGCCCCATACCACTCGACTTCGCCAGTCACAGGGATCCGTGATGAAGACTTGACGCTCTCCATTTACCTAGCCCGTGACCTCAAGCGGCGAAGAAGCAGGAAATGGACAAGAGTGAGAGCACGATCTAGGAAGCAAAGTCCTCGAGGAGGCAGGGGAGAGCCAACTTGTGATGGAGATGACGCTCTAGCTGGACCCCTTGTTCAACCGCCCGGGCTAAGATATTTATCCGCGGACCTACCCTCCTGGCCAGAAACTCACGGGTGATTGCGGGTTAGAATTAGGATCGGGTTCGGAACATGCTTTGTCTTCCAGCTTCAAAGGTTCACGTTCTTCCGACTTTATCTGTGTCCGTGTCTGTTGGTCGAAACTTGAGTTCTACGCAACGGCATTCCGGCCAGTAGTGTCAGTATCAAAGCCTAAATAGGACGTCATGTCGTCAGCCGGAGCCGTCGGAATCCTCCACAGGTCTGCTGGATATGATGAATTCGGTGGCGCCGGAAAGATTTCCTGGCCAAGTCGAGCTCAAAACGGTTCCGACCTTGACCGGTGGTATCCCCGAATCTGTAACTCAACCCTTAAGACGAGGCCTCGAACTATGCGTCGGGAGTGATGGGTCATTAACTTGAACGTTGTGGCTTACCTCTCTGACTCCGGAGAGCATGAGGGAAAAGGAGAAGCGAGACCACCACTGCGGGCGAAGTTTGGACTCCCGCAAGGGCGAGCACGTATCGAGCTTTGCTAATATTGCCTCTCTGGAGACCTAATCCAAAGTCAAAGAAAAGGACCCTGCTGAGATTCACCGGCTTGGTCCAGGACAAACCCAAGAACTGTGGAAGACAACTTCGGTCTGTCTCCGAGTTAGATGGATCTGCGCAGCCCTAAACTGCGGCGCGTCGGCGGGACCGACCCGGGCCTTATCCACCTCGAGCATATGCGCTGGTGCCCGGCTCGGCTGGTAAGACTCCCTCCCAGCCTCGGCCGGTCAGTTCGGGTCGTCGCCCGGCGGGTAGTCCGCTAATTGGCGCACCGGGTGGGTAGAGGCCGGGGTCGAGGAGTGAATGGCGCCGCGCGAGATGAACCTCGTTGATTCCTAGGAAACGCGATGCTGTGCCGGAGGAGAGCGCGGCCCCGCTTGTACAGCCGGCCTACAGGCTACCCGGGCGGCTCTCCGCTCCCCTAGCCGGATGCACTATTTCCGCAGAGGTAGACAGCTAGGCCAACACCCCGCAAGACCAACACCCACCAGCCGGTAGCTGGTGCCCGAAAGCTCCACAGCGCAGTGCAGACACCTCACGTCGGTCATGTCACAGCTGGACACTAATATGAGGCCGTCGTCATCTTCCCCGCTCCCTGCATTAGTAGACTCTGACGACGGCCTGGAGCCTGTGGCCGAGGGTGAGGGTGTGCTGGAGACTCAGCTTATCAACGAAGTTCACGGACTTTTCCAACACTTATGAGGCAGATGTATTGGCCAGCTTAGAGGGTCCATACCAATTCAAACTACCAGTGGAAATGAACGACCCAAGCTGGTCGGTGCCGGTTGGGCAATATCCCGGGAGAAAGACGTGGGTTTGGTTACCTTGGAAAAGCACAACGGCATTGGGAGCTCTCTGGGGAAGCTCTGAAGAAGAGTGGAGGGTCTTTTGCCATATTTAGGGGAATTTCAAAAGCATGTCGATATAAAGACGTTCTAAACTGGTGAGATATATTGGAATTGGACAGAAAGACATACATTGTTTGAGCAGAAGAGAGTACCGGTTCTTACGTGGTCCTCGTCGGATCTGTTGCGCCAAAACTTTATCAGTTGAGTAAAACGGACACGGACTAGAGGCGGGAGCCACGGCAGTCGTGGGATTGGAGAGAACCTATGTGATAAGCGCACGCTGACAGATTGCGGGAGACAGATTTCGGGTCCATCGCCGTGCCATGTGAAGCAGTCGCGAGATGTTGGCTTCCTGGAATGAGGACTGAGACATCTTCATGGACTGAAGGAGGTCGTCTTGGGTTGTGTGCTCGTCGTAGTTAGGCTCGTCGCGGTTGGGCTTGCACCCGGTCTTTGTCGTCGCTGCGTCAGTTAGCTTGATGGCCCGGCACCGGTGCACGGGCTTTTCTGATGGATGGCGGCATGGCCTGTGGCTTTAACGTCGCAAGTGTGCAAAAAGAGTCCACCGATGAATCAGGGGTTTAGCGTTGACGATTGCGGCCTGGACGATACCAGCAAGTCATGTGCGACCCATGGTTATCCGAATTCCATGTGTGTCAATTCAAAGTAGGCTCGTGGAGTCGTGCATCGTCCATAAGCGGCCCTCGCATGGCTGGGGCTCGCGGGGTCGCAGTAGCATCGCATCGCGTCGCGTCCCGACTCAGTCTTTGCGTTGGAGTCGAGGGCTGCCCGAGGAGACAGACGTCTTTAGGTACGTTGCAACCGGAACTGCGTGGGTATGTTTGGAAACGCGGTTTACTATCTCAATACTTCCTTGCAACCTGCGAAAGAATTCCTCCGGCTCCTAGTGGGCCCCCAAATATCTCTGCATCAATGCCGTTCGTAGTTGCTAGTTTCTTGCTCGTTATCATCATGTCTCGTGGTCAAACTTTGCCCCTTGCTGCCTAACCCGTGCTGGTACTCACGCTTTATAAATGTCCTCTTCTCCCTCAGCCGCAGTCTCTTTGTAGAACTGCGACACCGCCTTGTGTAGAATGAGCATGTGTGCGACGCACATGCGATATGAAAAGAAATCTCCTCGCTTTGGTAGTTGTCCCCTGACTGTTATGGACGCCGTTCTCTGGTCTACGCGCAGGTTACTTCTCCTTCGTGAGACAGCTCGCAGTACTAATAGTCTTTACGGCCGACAAGAGCATCTCTTTCTCAGCTATAATATAGGGACTATAGGCCAGGCCTTATAGGATCGCACAGTAGGAGAGTATACACAGATTATAGTTATACTATTCTAAATTCTTTTTATTCTTTTCTATCTACTGCTTATATTTATTAGCGACCTTAACTATAATAACTAAATAAATCTTATATATAATATAAAAGCTTGAGATAAAAAGTACTAAGACACTCTACCTAGTATAACAACTCTAGCCTTATTATATAGCTTTAACTTACTCTCGTTGTGTGTTTTATAGAAGCTTGTACAGTTGCTTAAGGTGGTGGGCGATTTGTTAGTGTACCTTGAGGAACTCAAAGTGTGCTGGGATCGATAATATAGTTTGCCACGCCTTGTGGACCGCAGCAGGCGGGATGACGGCGGCCGATGTGGTGCAGATGTCGTGCCGGAAATAGAGAAGTTCCAGATTCGACGTAGTTCGCGGGCGGCAATATGCCAGGCGTTGCGGATCATGTGGATACTGCAATGCGACAAACCAGGCCGTTGAGCACACTACATCCAAGTAAGCACGCGTGGAAGACTCGGAGAGAGGGACGGGGGGACGGGGAGAGCTCACGGTGCGGTTTATGTGCCCGCTGATAGACTTGTCCGACAAACAGCCCAAGGCGTTTCGGGGTATCTTAGACACACTTGCCGAAGTCGGATCCCAGATAGTCGGAGATGCGATCTAAGGACGCAGTCTATTGTACACTGTGAGGACTTTATTAGTCTGGTTGGATGCATATAAGACCCAGTAGTTGCCATATAGGTTGGTGGGGATGAGGAATAGTTCTGTGTTTACTACTGTCTAGCGTAAATCAGTATTCTGATTTTTAGTCGCCCGAGTATCTATAACAAAAGAGCTAACTATTACCGTCGTAAGTAATACAAGACGTGCGACCAAGGTATTAACAATAATATTGCTCAGCTTCTACCGTAGTACCAGACCAGGGAGAGTCTGTAGTACTAGCTCGAGGTTGGCTCTGACCGTATGACTCTTACTGCGGTGGCTAGGCAGCTGAGGCGCATCCCTTATGATCGTATCACTAGCTCCGTCGATGCCCGAAATTTTAACAACAGCCATGTCCTCGACCGCCTCGCCTGTAACGGATGTGTCGACAGCCTCGTCGTCTATGCTAGACATCTCGATGACGAGCCCCTCGGATCGTGGCTCACCTAGGCAGTTAAGCGTAGCAGTGTCCATCTGAAGAGATGCCTCCACTCCGAGTCTACAGTGCTTCTCTCGCTTTGGCGTCTCCGTAGAATAGGCCCGGGGTTGTTTCATGCCCGAGGGCTTGTCCGGCTCGCGTTGCGGACCAAAGTCGTGAAGCTGAGTTTGACGGAAGTGTCGTGGAAATCAAGCCTCTTTAAGTCCGGCATTGACAGCATCGATGCGGGCGTTAGGCTGAGTGCCTCGACACACCTGGGCGACGAAAAGGACCTGCGGTTTTGCTGGACTGGCATGGGCAGGCCGCGCTCGGGGGTGTCGGCGTGATCCGCATCTGAGATCTCCGTGGTCTCCAGGGTGGCCGAGAGGCACGCACTCCGCTGCCATGGACGCCTTGACTCGTGTTTGCTGTCACGGGAGACATGGCTGTCGGGACTGTTAGCCGACTTGTTCTGCGAAGCCTCCTCCTCGTCTTCGTCGTCGTAATCTCCTGCGTCACTGTCCGGAAGGAAGTCATTGTCATGAGCCACGACACCCCGGGAGACGTTGCTGCCGGCGTTACTGCCGGCGTTGCTGACGCCTGGAGGGAATTCGGCGCTGGGGCTGGCAGGGGAGGGGCCAGTCGGGCTGGCCGGGGGAGCGGCGTCATCGGCGGGCAACGAGCGACTGCGACGAGCGGGTTGTCGGCTGGTGGACGACTCGGATGCGGGTGCGAGCACGGGTGCGTCCTCGCGGACAGTCTCGGCATGCTTGCCGGTAATTCCGCACATAGTGGAGCTGTCGGCGGGGTCTGGAACAACAGACGGGGAGGTGTCAGGTCTTCGGGCTGGGCATTCTTGGACGCAGGGCCGCGGATGGTCTTTGGGTGGGTGAGTGTCTTCCACGCGGAGGCATCACCTGCGAGAGGATAGGCGTCAGCGATGTGCGCATCAGACCAGCAGGGCGCAGCGGCAGCCGGAGTGGTGGATGGCCCGACGGCGGTAGACAACGAGTCGAGGGCGGGGCGTTGGGCAGGAGCTGAGCAGGAGGAGGGAAACAGGGCACGCGCCTCAGGGAACTCGACTGCCATCTTGAACCACTTCTGGGCCAGAACTGGCTTGGATGTCTTGCCAGTCTTCTGATATAGCGGGGTGGACTCGGAGGCGGCCAGGAGGGCGTCGATGTCGATGTGCGGATTGCTGGTGTAGGCGCTTGACTGTATCGATAGCTTCGCGGCAGCTGGGGAAGGTGTCAGGCCGAAAAAGAAAGCAGAAGAGGCCAGTGAGACTCCGTACAACTGCGCGGGGCTATTGAGGCGGCTTTCGCGGCTGCTACTGCCCGTGGTGCCTTTGGCGACGGCTTGCTTGGGTTGCTTGGGGGGCGCCGGGAAGCTTTCGGCGTCAGAGTCGCGTTGGGTCTGAGGACGTGCCAGAACTGGAGATTTGTGGCCAGACAGATGATCTGGTGGTCGACGTGCCGCAAGGCCGAGGATGGGAACGACGGGAGGGAGCCTTCGGCGGCTGTTGCGGCCCCGGGACGACCCTGAAAGAGCAAGAAAAGTGGTAGGATCAGTTTTCCGCCGCGCGTGTCGACCTCGCGGACATGGTTTTGGGAGGAGAGAGACGAGTTGGTGGGTGATCAGAGAGGGAAGGCTGATCTGCTGGTTTGTTTGCCAGTTGCAGCAAGAAGTCGAATCGGCAGGTGCATTTTGCATTGGATGTCACGGGAGGGAAGGAGGGACATTGTGCCACGCGAAAAATGGAAGGAGGCGTCGTCGGCGAGAGAAAGAGCCGTGAGGGGAGGCATCGCGACGGAAGGCGTCGTCCGGATGCATCGCCATGCGAAGTGCCGCAATGGACGGGAAGATGCTGTCAAGGTGCATTGCGCCGGAGGAGTCGTGACGGAAGGCATCGTGACGGATGCTGTGAAGGATGCTGTTGGTTTGTGACCAGGTGGTTGGATATAGCTGGGGGCAAACGTGCCTTGCGTGGTGGTTGTATTGAATTGTCCAAGTTGCTGTTCGGAGCGGGCTCCGCGGCGAAGGCAGGTAGGTGGGTAAGCCCGGAGCCTTCCGAAAGGCGCTTTTGGTTGGCCCGTTAAGCGAGCCAATTGGCGGCGGTAGCCACTCCTCCCCCGCCAACTCCGATTCCATCGATTATCCGAGCCTTCCAAGCGATCACCCAGACCCCCACAAGTCTTGTGGCACACGATGTTGGTGTCGCCAAGATAATCACAATGCTTATCGAGAGCTGCACTGACATGACAACTGGACGTGGAAAGGTCACGCGGGAGATCCGAAGCCGTTTGATTGTGATCTTGTCCATTATCTGGTCTGCAGTCAAGAAAGTTGTACATCGCCCAAGTCACCATGGTGCGTGGCTCAGAGCTCACTGGTAGCCCGCCAGCTGGCAGGGGCTGTCGTGACCGAGCTGCATCGGTCATGACCAGATCCGACTAACAACATCCTTCATCGCTAATACTGCCGGTGAACTTCTTTTCGACTCATGCTACCTGCTGCCACCATAATCACCTGTCTTCTGCATCACAAGAAGCCTCGGCGACAGCGACAGCAGAGCGATTGTACCGTTGTTGCCACAGCCAGCATAGATGGTAACATTACTCAGCTGGAGCCCAGATCGTGTCTTTGTCCGCCTTGTCCTCCGCTGGCTTTGGCCGTGGCACGAACTCCGCCAGTCGGACCAGGCATGCTTCGGACCCCTCGAGCCTGAGATCCGAAGCAGCTAGTGATAGCCCCTACCAGGGCTGCGTGTTTCCATTCGGATTGCCTTTACTGATCTTCTCGAGCTGCCCAGTGCCATTACTGTTACCGAATGACAACCGCCGACACGAACCAACAGCCGGCGCCCGCGAAACCCCACCAACCAAAGCTCAACCGAGAAGAACAGGACGCATCGATCCGGATCTGATGGAGGTGGGGAGCATGCAAGCACGCCTCCCGGCGGTGGATGATATTAGCACTCGGATGTTAGACACAGCTGGGGCTCCTTCAAAGCTGCTGAGATCCAATCTAGGGCCATTGTTGGGACAGCTCTGCATTAGTCCTTGTTCCAGATGAGACTATTTTAAGAAGCACCCAAACTTTGTTAAATTGCTGCTGTTCCGTTTGTGCCCCTACGGCTTGACCTTGGCGGAGCCATCCGTCCTCCTCCTGGGCCGAATCCAAGTTTGAAAAGTCCATGAATGATGGAGCACGGGTGAGGCAGTGACTTGACAGTTCCATTGAAGACGAGGGTGTTGCCAGTGTCAAGAAGGTGTCAAACGAAGAGTCCCTGGAAGGTGTTGGCAGCCAGCCTATGCAAAGACGTTGAGGGCATGTCAACCGGATCAAGTCGACGCTGTGCAAGTGTCCCGGTAGGGGGATGGCCGGTCATAGATTGACCACGCAAAGAAAAAAGCGGGCGAGCGGGACGTCAGAGGGATGAAGGAGAGTGTTGCGTATGATTGTCTTGTTGTGCTGAGCAAACTCACCAGGTCGAACCGAGGCCCTCGCCTTAGCCACGCCTCAAGCCTTCCTTTGAACACCCACGCCGCTGGCCTGAGTGGTTGCGAGAACAGCGTCGAGTACCCCTCGCCATCTCCCCTTCCTAGTCCTCCGCCCACCCCTCTTCTTCTACGTCCTGGTCCCTCTTGGTCGAAATAAATACGAATGGGCAGCTGGCCTTGCTTTTGCGTCGATTCGGATGCATCGGTGGAAATTGGGTGCTGGCGCGCGGGGAGTCGATTGGAGGCTTCTGCGATGGGTCAGCGCTGGAACACAGGATGACAGAGCAGTAGTACAAAATAGATGCGTACTGTGCAGCCACACGGCGGTCTTGAAGGTGGTCCCTGATGGTGGCGTGCTTAGCAGCTCTTTGAGAGTCGTTGTACTGGCCCCAAGTGATGCTGCTTGGCAGCTCGGCGGAAACTGGATCGACTTGGGATCCATTATTTTGCATCTGGCATGTCTGTCAAGGATGCAAGATGCGTTCCATGAGCAATTTGATGGTTGGTTGCCACAAATCCATCTGCAATACTAGGTCAGTATTTGCGCAAGACAGGTTGTCGCTGGACAGAATCATGATGGAGGGAATAACCATCCCTCACCCCAACCCCGTCAAGGCAAGAAGGGCCGAGGCGCCGACAGAGCAAATGGGCGGATTTGGTTTGTCGTTACGTCGCCCAGTCAATGCAATGCCATCTTCGTCGTCTTTCTCGGTCCTCTGCTCGCGCAACCTGCCATGTCTTTGTGTCGTGCCTCGAGTCCGAGCTTCGATTCATCGTTGTGGCGCCCGCTGGATGTCGACGTCAACAATGCTAGCAGCAATCTTCCCCAGGTTGAGGTGCTTAGCCGAGCCGCCGTCGGGCCTGTGTCAAGACCTGACAGTTCGAATAATCGATGCAAAAGAACGAAGAGCTGCCCAAAGGGCAAAGCCGAAGCCAACAGGCAAGTGTGGTCAATCTGGATTGTGGCATGTAACGAGGATCGGTCAACATGACAGGCCGCGCTGACGACTGGGTGTTTGCGAAACGCGCTGGGTCGTCATGCATGCATGGATTGTTGTCTCTCGGACTATCGTTGAGGATGTGGCTGCGCGCAACTGGCCGACAAACCAGGCGAGGTGCATCCGGAGGTATCTACCTTGGATACCTACCTTGAGGTAGTTCCGGGTTCGTTGGGTCGTCGTGGTGGGTTCGAGCAAGATTGCGTGGTGCTGGCGCTCTGCCGCGTGCGTCCCGGCCCTTGAGGAGGCGAAACAGCAGGGAGACTGGAAGGAGCATTACCCAGCGGCTCCTTCCTCGCTGGCCCGGCGCGTGTTCCTGATTTCCACCGCCCACCAATTCACAGTCTGTGGTCAGATCCACCAAGCCTTCCCTTCTGCTACTTGATCCAATAATTGTGTTCGAAATCCAGCCGAGAAAGTCGCCATAGTCTTTGACTAGCCTGTTCCTCAAGTTCGTTTCCGCGGTCATACCTGCAGTCGCCCATCCTGGAGAAGCCGTCCAAGTCTGCGAACACAAGCTGCCACCCGAAAACAATCACACCTGCTGCAACGTTCCGCCGTATTCGAGACTACGAGTTCACAAGGTCAAGCCCTCGGAAATGCTCCTCCACCTCTGCCTCGACAACGAGAAGCTGCCGAATGCCCGAGTACAAGCCTTCATCTCTCGATCTAGCCCCGGTCCTGGCGTGGAGATTATTCGTACAAAGGATGACGCTCGGTATGGACTTTTCGCCCATCGGCATATTCGGCCAGGTAACGACGGTGGATGACATTGGCTCGAGCAAAGTAGTGACGGTCAGGCTTTGGAGTGGTAGAGTAGCGTGCGTGGTGAGCGTGAGGTGATCCTGGTCCGTATCTTGCGTCCCTCGCCGTGCGGCAGCGCGTTGGACGTCTTGTTGCCGGGTTTGGCCACGACGAGGATCCGCCCTTGCCCCGCGCGGCATTCTCGACAAAATGGGATCGCGTCACCTCCTCGCCACATTCGAGCTGGACCGCGCGGTGAGCCGTAGAGTGCAGAGGGTTGAGTCTCATTTGCTTGCTTGCGACGGGGTGCAAGAATGTAGTGAGCATGCGTCTGATACATAGCGATGACAGAGTGCGGAATGGCACATGCCAAGTCTAAGGTGGTGAGTGGCAGGCATTACGTGGCGATTTCCGTTGGCAAATGCACGCTGTCCAAAGGACCTCGCGGCGTGCAGGCTTGGCTTTAGCAGGGCAGGGCACCTACCTAAAGCGGCGCGAAACAGCCCGGGCGAAACAAAGGACCCTCCCTAAAAAAAAAAAAGAAAAAAAAAAAAAAAGAATGTGATGGTTTTCCCACTGTGAATCGTCACATTCGATTTCACGCAGGGACCCCCACAAACGACAACCACACCCCCAGTCTGACAACTCCACGTCCTCCATTGAACGAACTTCTTATTAAGCACACATCACTGCATGCACATACTCTCGTCTGTCTTGGAAAGGCGCACGGAATAGAAAGACCACGTTCTCAAATCCAATGACTAAAAGCTCCCTAGCTGATATTGACGAAAACAACTGCTCCAACGCGCACAAACACCCTAAGACTACTGCCAAGATAGCATGCAGCATGAATCCATATCGATGCGAGCCAACCTGGTACTACCACCACGGCCATCGTCATCCCAGTTGGCCTAGGGCCGGACTTCTGCGTTCAATCTCCTGCTGACCAGCTGCTCAAGCGCGCCCATGTCGTTCTCAAGCTTCTCGAGAGCTTCTATAACTATTGACATCCGCTTGATGGTTTGCGAAACGATCTCAAGCTGAGACGAAAGTTGTATCGAACTCGCATGACCTGCGGGAAGCGGGATGTTCAGGATAGACGCCTGCGTGGACTGCGCCAGTTCATCTTCGAGTGCCTTTGCTTCCTCGCTTGCATTGGCTTGCAGGCTTTCAAATGCCTGCAAGGCTGTCGAGATGTTGCATCGGAGAAGCTCCAGACGACTTGTGGCCTGGGACATCGAGCGGTCTGCTCGACGTTGGAGCCGACGTTGGCGCCTGTGTAGGTCAAACACCTCCGGCATGGCAGCCCGGAGTGCCTCCAGATTCTCATCATCTTGCCCTTCTTCTTCGTCGCCATCATCATCATTGTCGGGGGCGGCGCCGTCTCCATCAACTCGCATGGTAGATTGCTAGTCGGTGACATGGAGGCCGAGACATACCGCAAGCACACGACGCCAAAGGCCCACGTGCAATTTGATGATTGGCACACGTGAACTGTACATAATGCCTGTTGCGAAGGTGACGACTCCCGAGTCTCCGATGCTGCTTTCCATGGGACCTTCGAAAGGCGTTGGTTGCCGTCGGTGGTTGGTTGTCGCAGGGAGATAGACATCAATGAACTTCCCCATAGCGTCCCGCACGCGAGAGGCGGTCTCAATCGGCTCCCCAGAAGACTTGTAGTAGCCAAGCATAGTTACTGCGAGCCTGCGCTGCCAAATAACTCCGCAGACAATATGGTCATCCGAAATTTTGACAGGAATGACCACCGTACGGCAACACCAGACACCACTAGGTCCGTGTGCCAGATTTGGACAGGCCTCGTAGTCGTCGCGCCCCATTTGTTCCAGGTGGTTTGAGTCTACAAAACAAACATCTGGT
This sequence comes from Colletotrichum tropicicola, assembly GCA_025962755.1. Classification (NCBI taxonomy): domain Eukaryota; kingdom Fungi; phylum Ascomycota; class Sordariomycetes; order Glomerellales; family Glomerellaceae; genus Colletotrichum; species Colletotrichum tropicicola. The sequence continues at coordinate 145,290 of JAOWMA010000036.1, forward strand.
CCTTGGGAATCGCAGATTTCGGCCAAGGCGCGGTTGACAAGTCCTTGGTGGATCGGATGTCCCTGTTGTAGGATAGCCGCAGCTTCTTCCTCGAGAATTGGCGGGTGGTTGCGCAAGCGGCGCTGCCTCTTTGGAGAGGGTGGGGCAGCCATGGCTTTTGATGGAAAAAGCGGATGTGAATTGTTGCCGGGGGCCTGGTTGGTATTGTGGGCGGAATGCTTCTCCTGAAAGCTGTGGGTCTCTGCGTTGTCGCCAAAGTCGAAAGAGTTGTCACTCTGATGCTCAGAGTCGGAGTCGAAATCAAAGTCTTGGTAATTGTCAGCTGCTGGAGAATCGTATGCTTCCGACTGATCCCGGGGACGCGGGTCGCCAAACAGGGAGTCTGTGTCGGATGATGTAGACTCGACGGATTGGCCAGCTGGCTCGAAGGCGCCAGTATCTTCCTCTGACCGTCGTGGTTGCTCCACGGATTCGTCCTCCCCAAGACTGGTCGCAGAGATTTCTTGCTCAGAATCGGTGGCCTCGTCGGGAGAACTTCCTTGATCGTTGGACTTGTGCTGACTGTGCGTATCAGTCTCGAGAGAACTGTCCTCTTTCTCGGACTGGTCACCCTTGCTAGGGTTTGCGTCCTGATGGTTGGGCTCGCTAACTTCGGGAGCAGCGTCCTGGTTATCGCTTTCAGGGAGAGAACCGTTGGCTTCTGGATCGCTGGCAGGTTCCGAAAGTGCCGCCTTGGCGGTGACGAAAGATTGTTTGACTTTGTGGATGTCGTCGAGGGCGATGCCTCGTGTTGCTCTCGTCGATGGATTGTAGGCTTTGTACCCTGCCCGACGAACTGCGGCAGCACGATTGAGGGCCTTGATGCAGGCTGCCCAGTCGTCGTTGACCTCGGCGAGATGGAGGAGTTCAGTGAAAAATGACCGCCCTTGCTGACAATGGTCGAACGCGACACAGAACAGTATCAATAACTCTTCGACGGCCCATTTGTCTGCAGCTTTCTCGAGCTTGGCAATGATATCTTCTCGGACCGCAAAGCGTTCTCTTGGGACGATGCAGATGAGAAGGGCAGTCGCTTCGGGGCAGAGGCGATGACGAAGCTCGCATGAAGCCACACGAGCTGGATGTTCGGCGGCGGCCTGTTCGAGTTCCTGAAGGTCCCGATAAAGCTGATCATGCCTTTCCGCAATGTCTGTAAGATCGGAAAGGAAATTACGGATCCTCGACTCTAGGTCAAAGGGCTTCGCAAGACTGCTGGTATCTCCGTGCACGCGGGTCGATCGGCGCGTCATATCAAAAAGGCGATCAAAGACCGCCGGAAAGTTTGTTCATTCGTACACAATGACGTCTTGTAGGTTGGAGTTGTCGATGCGGTGCGATGCAGGCCCCAGAGCAGAACGGGACTTGGGACGCCTGTGTGATATATTATTGTGACTGAGTAACGTTGGAAGTTGATCTGCCTGCCCGGATAAGGGCAGGCGGCGGAGGACAACAAGGCTGTTGACCAGGTGAAGATGACGAACGGACGAAGAAGGGGAAGGTGGAAGCTGTCAGCGAGGCAGAAGGAGGCAAATCACCACGGTTGGTGGTTCCTGGGCAGGTGCTTCCAAGAGCGTACCTACCTTGGGTACGTACCTAGGCCAGGAGGAGCAGAAGCAGCGCGCTACCTCAGGTACCACAAGGAAGGTGCCGCTCTGCTGGCACGCAGCAAGCCCAGCAGAAAGACAGAAAGAACACTTGTGAAACTCTTGCATTGCGTGCCAGCAGCTGACACTTGGGCTGGGGCACCTTGATAACACCTGACGTCATATGTCCAGCGCAGGGTACCTAACAGTTTTGGGTGCGTCAAGGGCTGCCACCCACCAAACCGCCCATCAAGCATCCAAAACCACTATCTTATTTGCGCCCTTCAATTGCGCACTTCAATTGACCTGCCGCCTTGCACGCGTGCCAAAAACCACGTCTCCATCCTCCGATTCACCATCCCGCAAGACCTATCATCCCCCTTAAGCGCGGCATGCCTGGTTTTCTTTCTTTATCTCTTCCCCTCGTCACCAGAGGCAACCCACCAGGAGCAGGGCTAACGTAGACATGCACGGCGAGGCATATATGTCGATATGGGCAACCCCGTAGTTACACCCGCCGCAGCCAGCAGCAGCGCCAAGCAGGTCCAATCCCGATCTCAATCCCGGCCCTGGTCGACGTCTGCCTCGGCGTGTTCTGCGAACCCACTTGCGGCCCTTGCGGAGCTGTTTTGTTGCATCCGCCGATGGCAACAGGAGAAAAATGATGAGAGGAACGTTCCCTTTTAGGGACAATCCGCTGGTCCTCTGATTGAGGTTCGGATACATGGGCAGCGCTTACCTGGCCCCACGAGAAGCGCCAACCTAACGAACAACCGCTTCGCAACGCGGTCAGGAAGACGGCATCTGACTGTAAGTCCTTGAAGCCGCGGACCGTTGGAGATGAACGATGGTCCAGCCCGTTCAAGGAGCCAACAGGGTAGGTAACGAACTAGAAGTATTGCTCCGTTTGGGAACCCCGTGAGGAACCCCAGGACAACGATGGGAAGCTGAGTAAGGAGAGGAGTGCTATCACCTCCCTTAGAGTGCTAGGTACCTAAGATATGCTGTTGACCCTCTCGTTAATAGTGAATGCCCGGTGCGGAGTGGGTGCTGGCTAGCCGGCTGTGCTACGACGCTCACGATCACGATCCACACATGGTACTCTCTGGGGTCGACTTGCTGCTGGGGCGTGTCCCAGAAACCCGTAGGCTGCTTCTTAGACCTACCATTTCGCCTTATTAAAGGAAATGTTGCAGCTTTTGCAATTTTCCCCCTGTTTGGCCACTAACACCAGCAACAAGTCCTAGCAGTGAGTCCATCCACGGTGAAGTGCACAGTCCATTCGACCATAGCCCCTGTTGTGCCTCGATAAGAAAAATCTCTTGGGGGGTCCAAGAACGTCCTCTTTGTGCGTCTGTCTCTAGATGCCACAAACAGGCGAATGCGAAGACTGCCCCCGGGTATCCGAGGCCCCTAGGAACCAGACCCTGACGAAGCAAGGCCCGGCTAGATGCTTGCAAAACACTCCCATCATCTCTCCCCTCTATCCCTTCAGCTAGCCCAATCCTCCGTCGCGCACCAAGACATGGAATTTCTATCTGGAGATAAGTGGAAAGGGGAAGTTGGTGACAAGCATCGAGTGCGATTTGGGAGGGAGACGGTATGCTGACAGATGCTCGTCTTCTGTATCAAAGAGGGGATGTTAGGGTCTTGACCCCATGGGACAAAGGTGAGAAGGGGTTAGATTAGCAATGATCAGGGAGTGGAGATGGATTCTCACATAGAGCAGATGCCCTGGGACGAGGAGACTGACGCTGGCGAATGCGGCCAAGGTGGCAATCTTGGAAACATCAGTAACAACGGTTCCTCTTACAATTCCACCAGGGCCCGACGGTTGTGCTAATCCCATAACACGCCTTGCCAAGCCCGGCCCCCAATCAAAGACAAACAACATGGAACAACTACACAGCATCAATACAGTTCATTGAGAATCCTCCAAAGGCATCGGTTGTGCCCCTAACAGTGCCACCAACACGCACTGGGAAACCATCTCAAAGTCGCATCAAGTCAAACAAACCAGCCATCACATCCCCATCCACAAGGACAGCTCGCATGGACGAGTGTCTCGAATTGTTGGCCAAAGCCCAATGCATACTTTCAATCAATGGCGAGGTCCAGCCGAGGCCTCCAATGTTTACTGCCAGCCAGAGTCAGACGGCCGGCGACACCCAGAGCCCAGCCGAGAATCCAGCTGCCGTCATCGCCCCCGCAAGTCTGGTCCGCACTCTGCTGGTGTTCTTGACAATTCGTAGTGTTAGATATTGCACATCGGAGAAAAAGTATCACGCATTTATGGGGCCGAAATCCAGCAGGCCGCATCGCGGTCCTTTTGTGATGGATGCGTCGCTCGGCAGATTATGATACTGTCCGCGCAATGGATGAGCAGTATAACGGCCCATTCCTCGCCTGCGCAAGTGGAACGAACAAACCAGCACTATGCATCCGCAAATGATGCAGATGATTCACTGGCCGAACCACAACCGGTGGCGTGCCTGCTCGAATCCAGTCCTGGGGAAACCACACGGAGAAGAGGCGACTCGGGAGGACCTATCACCACAGTCAAAACGGAAAGAAATGTCACGCATCATAGCATCTTCATTCCAAACAATCCACTGCAACCGCAGGGAGTTGTGGATAGTGTCGTAATTAAAGACGGTAGACATGCAGAGGCGCGAATCAGGCACGTCTCCCTCCCTCGCTCTAGTAGTCACCGTCCTACCTGCCGAAGCCGCTGCCCTCCACCACTCTTCTCTGTCCTGGGTCCGCGACCGTAGTATCCCTCGCGCATGGGTGTAGCAAGTGTAAACAATTCCCCTCGGGCGCTTCCGTCGCCGGTGCCCCCCGATGCCGTCGTCATTTACTTGCCATTGCCGGCGCTAGCGTCGGTGCGGCGGTGTACTCGAATGCCAACCTCCGCAACTCAACATGAAGCCGTGAAACGGTTTGCTACCACCCATCAGTCAGGTAATCCAAGTGCTATGTCGCAGCGAGGTGGCCTTGCTTCTCTTGCTCGGGCTCCGCCGAGAAGGTGCAGATGGTGTTGCGGAATGCAGTCTAGCTGCAGGAGGTCCCACACTGATTGGCAAAGATTGATTGTAGGCTTAGCACCCCGAACATCGCGGGCATGGGAGGAGCCTACTTGGTACTGCGATTTGGCAGTCAAAGAGGTTCACAGTTGGTGGGTATCTCGTCGTGCGCGACAGCGACGCGCTGGGCGTGCAGAGGTAGACAGAGCATCGTTCCAGGCGGTCGGGAGTGTCGATGAACGTGTCAGGAAAAGAAGCAAAGACAGCCCCGAGGGCTTCCTTTTTCTTTTCGGTGTCTGCTGGGTGGTCCAGAGTCCTGCCTTCTGAAGAGCCTCGATTGGACCTGAAGATACGTCTGACAAAAAGCGATTTGTTGGCGATGGCATGATGCCACCGATGTCCAAGAATGGGCTAAGCTGCTCTCTCCGACTTGCGGGACGACGCCCTCGATCGGCTGGTGTCAATCTCTTGGTGGTTGTTCCGAACGCGCTCCATGTGATTGCCAACCTGTCTCGCCAAGCCCCGGGGCTCAAGGTAGGAAGAAGGATGGTTGCAAGTATGATACACCCGCTTTCTCGGATGAGGAGACAAGGCTGAGTGAGGTTTTCTAAGCCAACCTGGAAGTTTGCCTGGATGGGCGGGGCTGAGGCCAACGTTCTGGCCACGTCACTCAGCGGGCCTCAAGGCAGGTACAGACTGGTGGTGGTGTTGCTCCTTCCTCAGGCTTCACCCGAGACCCGCTCAAGGTGCCTTCCAGGTTGGCTGCAGCGAGGTACGTACAGTGTAGGGTGGTGCGGCAACCCCTACCAGAGCAAATGTGACGATTTCCCCACTGTAAATCGTCACATTCGAACCTCCTGCCGCTGCTGGAGTGTTACTTCCTTCCCTCACAGCCAGCTGGAGGTCAACCGACACACACATGAGCCAAGCCCGGCCAATCGCATCATATCACCTCCAGGCTGCTTTTCGCCATGTCATTTGCCTCAAATCGGGACTGCATCAATCTCTTCATCTGGCGAGCCAAAATAGGGTTTTCTCGAATGCCACCAACCGAACACACAGACCCCAAGACACATCCGAGTCAGCGAGGTCAGACAACACGTGGTGAGACTCCATTTGATTGACGCCCGTCGCCCTGCAACATGTTTCTGCCTCTTTGTTGCGCGGGAGGGGTGGTGCTGCATCGCTGTTCCTGCTTGGGCTCCTTGGGGATGCATGGGAGCTGCTAAACCCACGCAGGCAGAAGTTCTGCTCAGGTGGGGGCGAAAGGCACAGATCAATGTGCGTTTTGATGTCGTTCTCATTCCCCTGGCTGCCCTCGGGTATTCCTGAATTGTTCTTCCTTTTGGTCCATGAAGTCCAGTGCGGCATCCTCAATGTCCACCGTAGTGCTTGAAAGCATCAACGTCAGTCTGCTTTGTGGATGATCCCCTCGCAGGCGGCAGCGTTGTCGACCAGAAGCCTCGGGCGGCCGTGCCGCACCGCCGTGGTCAGGCCGCCGACGGTCCCAGCGCTGCACTGCAGCTCGACCCGAATTGCTCCCACGGACGCAGAATCTGTCAAGGCGAAATTGTTATGGACGCTGCAGCACAGCTATGCACAGTTCACTGTTGCGCACCTCAACCAGTTCCTGCTCAAGGTGTGTGTCGTCTGCCAGCCGGCGCTCACCACCACGGCATGCGCCTCTCGTTGTACAACATCGGCATCCCGGATGCTCTCGCACAAAGTGAAGAACTCCGCCAAGATGGCCGGGCCCTGCCTCCTCGAGCTGTTCAATGCCACAAGTTTGCTTTGAAGTTGGGCCAGGAGGTTGCGAGCCGCCTCGACGTCCGTGGTCTATTTACCGCGACTTAACAGCCCCCCTAATCGCCGGTGGCATCGTCAAAAGGGTGTCTGCCGAATTCGGTGTGCAGTTGTTACCTAATGCGGCCCAAAGGTGGGATTCCAGGTTGGCTGCTCCAGAGGTACACGGAGGAGAGGAAGGAGCTGGTGAGATGAAGCTGGTGCCTGATCCCCGCCAACCGGAGGACTGTGTGCCCTGGTGACCAGCACCTTCCACCTACGCTGTGTGCAGCCGCGTCAGCAGCATCATGACCTCTCTCTCTCCATCTCTCTTTCTCTGTCTCTTCCTCTGTCTTTTTCTCTCCCTCTGTATCTCCCTCTTCTGCCACTGCCCCCAACCGAGTCATTCCCGCAACTGATCCAACGTGAATACGAGTCTCTCACCTCCCGCCCTTCATCACCAAGTCGTCCCACATCGTGGATTGCCATCGTTCTCAAGGCACCGCCCCATCTATCACGACTCGCAGAGCTCGTGCAAGACGCATCCGAACAACTCCTGCTCGAAGCCAGGCCATCGCACAACCTCCGCGAGGGAATTCACAGTCACTTCATAGCATTCGAACAGTCAACCTGTACCACCCTCTCGGTCGATCCCACAGCAGTTCGCGCACACATCCCCAACGATATTTTTAACAGCCTCGTAGTTGCCTTCCCGGATGAAGACCTGGTCGTTGACACCAAGCGATACCCAGCGAAGTTGCAAAAGGCTTACCGTCTCTAGAAGGCCGACCCCAAGCGTCTCTTCTTCCAGATTGCATACAACTGGTCGGCACAAGGTGTAAGGTTCTTCACCGCCCTGATCAATTGGCAACCGCGAGCAACACCAGCAGGTGTACGTGCCTGGAGAAACTGCACGAGCTTGCTTGGGCCAGACACAACAGCAAACTGACTGAACTCAGACTCGGAGCGCTGCAGCGCGGGGCTACCCACCGGAATCAGTTTCGACGACACCAACTTCCCCATCCCAGAGCCACAACGAACCAGGGACTCTTCCGAAGAGCCGCGTGGTACGGTCTCCGGGCCCGAAGACACCCCGTCACCGTCAGCAGTACCATCCTCGCCCGCCTCCATCGCCAGCACCTTTTCGTCTCTCCTCACTGGGGCTATTTTCTCCTGCATTGCCGTCAACCCCGTTGCCGCCACTGTTGCTAGATTGTTGCTCCCTGCACTGTACACATTCTGCCGCCAAGATGGCCGTGAACCCAAGCAAAACAACCTTCTACTTAGTCAATTCAGGCGGCTTCTACCCAGAGGACTACGTCCCGCAAAAGAGCGACCTTCACCCCGACGGCTCCCACCCTGTCGATCATACTCTTGCCATAAGTCCCGAACCCAAAGCGGGCTCGTGTAGAAGCCCCAAATCCCCCCATCAACGAGGATGACATCAATGTGCTCCCACAAAATGATACAATGGTTACTGCGTCCTGGCTGAGCAATGTGCTCGGCAGAGTGTGCGAGGCCCAGACCGGAGTCCACGTTGTAGACTTCAGCTTCGGGCAAAGAGACAGCACTTCAGACCCAGCGGGAGGGGATAAACAGATACCGTGTCTCTACCGTCAGAGCGGAGCGACAACACAACCAGTTTAGTCGCGGGAAACTCACAAATTCATCTGGTGTTGCTCAAGCACCTGGACAACGTGGTAGCAAGTTTGTAGAGTGACGTGACTGGGCAGGGAGGATCGCACGAGTGGCTGACGAGGATGACTATGGGATATGGTGTGACACCCGGGCTCGGCTATTTGCTTATATTTGCAGGAAGGAAAAGTCGGGATATATATTTCCTTGTTAGACGGGTATACATCAAAGTGCTAAAAGTTCACTTTCAATTGAAGTATTTTGTAATACCTCGTCCGCGGCTCTCCACTCAGTTCCCAGCTTCGAGAAGACTACAATATTGTAGATACTGGACTAGACACTGTGGGCGCACGCGATGGCGAGCAAGCCCGCATCGCTGCCCTATTTCCTTGAAAGCAGACAGCATCGTCCAATAGCCAGACTCGCACTCCATCAGCCGCGCGGCGCTACAAGCACACAAACGGCACGACCCTCGACGCCGTCGTAGTACGGATGGCACGTCGGAAGCCGGACGGCAAGCAGGAACAAAGAGGCAGTATCTTCCACACGACGGCCCGGAGGCTAGCCTTCGGCACGGGTGTGATAATTATGAACGGGGTTATCAGCTCGTCCGCTCCGGGTGAGCAGCTCCAAGTCCCCCTAGGGGCGGTGTTGGAGGGGCCGAGGACGATTCTCGAGGTCTCTGCCGGGATGCCGGAGGTTCTTGGGTCATTTCCAGGAACCCCGAGTCCCGGAATACAAAAGACGGACGTGTGGCTTTCGTCCAACGTGAAGTCGAGAATAAGGACATTTGTGCCGAGGGTTGTGTGCTCCATCTTAGCCCGGGTCCCGTTGTGGGAAATGAGAAGGAGCACGCGCCAAATCATTCAGACCCATTTTGCCCGCTTCACCAGCTAGCTTCCTTGCAGCCCCCCGGCTGTTTGGGTCATTGGCTCGCCGACCCGAGACACCTCGTAGCAAACACCCGAGAGCTACATCCTGTGGCTGTCCGGCACGGACGAGCCGACGGGCAACCACGGTTCATATTGATGGTGTCTCGCCGCCCTCTAGTTCTGGAAAGACATGACGCGTGGCTCTAAAGGCAGAAAAGAAATTCATTGGGAGAAGCAGAGAAGCATGGATGTTGGTTGCAGACTCGTCTGCCTTGGGCATAGGGAGACTCGGGAGTATTTGTCCAGCATACTCGCGACTGTCCACGCTCAGCCAGACCACTCCCTCATACACAGGGGGCTCAAGCAGGGCGGCAACCAAAGCACAGGGCCTGCGTGGGTGGTGGCCAGAACCTCCCTGACGTCATTGCTGATAAGCCCTAGATAAGGGACCACTTGGCGCAGGTGGAGGAAGGAACGGCCCGCCTTGGTTGTAGGTAGGTACCTACCTAGGTAAGGTACAGGTACCCAGGTTTCACCCACTCACCTTTATCTTGCGCAAGTACCTACCCTGCGTGCCTGGCCATTGTCTCCTCTCGCCAACGTGTCGCTCCCTTCCGATTCCCGTTCTTTTCTCATTCTCCCTCAACCAGACCGCACAATACCTTTGTCCCGGAACCATTTTCCGTGGTTTTACACGAAACTGCCCTCAGCAACTAACCATGGACCAAACCCAATATTCAATCCGCACCTTCACGCATCTCCCAAGCCGAGGGGCACGTACCCAGGAGCACCCACTGACACGGCCACAATAAGATACTCGGCCCTGCCTGTCCACATGAGGCGAGTCGGTCGATGTCGAGTCTCGCCCTCTTGAGCCCCAGAGTCGCAGTTCTCTGCGCGAACTTGGAAGCTTGAATTGCGGCCAGTTTCAACCCGCACCACTGCACCCGGAGCCATTCGGCCCTCCCGTTGGTCAAGCCCGTCACCTCGGTTTCGAAAGGATTCCCAAGCGTGAGCCACCACAAAAGCCAAAGTCGGCTATTTTTGTTTCCAGGCTTTAGTGAGGAAAGCATATTTCTAGCCTTGGCCATGGACTAACTACCTTACATGCACTCCTACAGGCTACTCCTGCTCAAAGCCCAAACCACGAAATCACCGGGCTCGTGTCGCCATCACTCTTGAGGGCCGGCACACTTCTCGACAAACCTAGGTTCGCAGATGCCGTCCCGAACGAGAGCAAGCGCCCGACAGCCCTGCTGCCACTGCTGCGTGGCGGCTATGCCGAGCCTGCGGAGAGTGAATGTCAGGTCGACGAGGGATTCAACTCGGCCACGGCTTCGGCGCGGGGAAGGCTTATCATTTTGGCGGCGGTGATCTGGTCGGGCACCTCCATCTCATGACTGCCCGACGACAAGCCTTGTGGCTGTAGTGTCTCGGTGGATCGCCTAGCCCACACCACGAAGATCGAGGACGACGGGCGAGCTGGGCCCAGCGTATGCACATGACCGTGCCGCGCCTCGTCTGGGCTGCCGGGAGGATCTCGAAACGGAACTAGCCCCAAGTCACCGAGGGGCTTGCGGTCTGCTCCAAGGTGGCATTTCGGATGTTCGAGCTGGCTGCAGTCGATTTTTAGTGTTTGGTGTTGATACAGGTGGTGACGCGGGACGGAGCAAAAGGAACTGGTCCCGCCGTGCGGAATTTCCAATTTTCCACCACCTTCCGCCTTTTGATTCTGCCCTCGTCCTTATCCTTTTCGTCGCTCTTCCTCCGTCTCTTTGTCTGTTTGCATCAACACCTGAAGCTCGACGCTCCGTAAGCAGGCCATGGACCACAACGTCGCAACATCAACCAACGCGATGGCGCCGACGCATAATCCACATGGCTGACGGACCTGTCCCAGGCTACACATGTCGACATCCTTAATTAAACTACCCCCAGACCGCCACATCGCGCTGAATCCCTCGAATGCCACATGCCTAGAACTTTCAGTCCCTCCTTCGGCAGAGGAGTCCATCACAGCGGCGACGGTCTGTTTGGTCAGGGAGGCAGCGGCCTTACTCTTGGTCAGGGCACAGGTGGTCTTTTTGGCCATGGACAGGGTGGTAGCGGCGGCCTTGGTCTGTCTGTTCCTCAAGGTGAGGTTTGTGAAGGTCATGCCTTTGGCCAGGGTGGTGCTGATGGTGACTTTAATCTGCCTATTGACTAGGGAGGGCGTGGCCTTTTTGGTGCTGCTGATGGGATGGGCAGAGGTGGCGGTGGTCATGGTCAGCATCAGGTTGATCACGATGGTGTTGGTCAAGATGGTCTCTTTGGCGGCCAGGGCAACGGCATGCGCACCCATATCCAGGATGATCGTGACGGCCATGAGCTGGAAGAGCAAGGAAAAGAGGACGAGAAGCTGCTCGATGCGATCCGCTCGTCTATCACGGAGACGTCTCGCTTTGATCTTGAGTGGCGCGTTCGCAAGTTCGCATCATGAACCGGTCATTGCGACGAGAGCCTTGATTCACGCCGCAGCTTTGTGAGTGGAACAAAAATATCAATCATGTTTTCTTATATACTCAAGACACACCAAAGGACAAGCACAATCTCACGCGCTTGGCAGATCACGCAGGGTTGTTAGTGGTACATATGATCCAGCAGCAGATCGAAGTCGGCGTAATACCACTCCTCCAGCTTCTCCCCGTACTTGTTGGCCATGCCAAACACGATAGATAGTCTGGGCGGTAAAGACGTCCTCCTCCCATCAAAGACCCTCCCTCGCGAGCATCACGTCCAGCTGGTTATCCAGTGCGTTGTGGACAGTGTCGAAGCCGGGGACGGAGAGCATGAGCAATGACGGCATCTTTCACGCCTCCGAGTCCGAGTCCGAGTCCGAGTCAGAGTCCGAGATTGAGGTCGGCCAGCGACGTGGAGCCGAAAAGGATAGACGCAACAATGGGGGAGAGGACGGCGATGGGTATGGCACCCGGGGATGGCATACAGCGGCAGAGGTACGGCACATCGGCGAGGGCCGCGAGGACTACGCACGCGACGAGGAGCGGGCCGCCAAAGAGCAGGAGGATCTTGTTCGGTGCCAGTCGCAGGGAAGCCGAGGCGGCGCGGACCAGCCTCGCGGCGATGGACGCGCGCTCTCCCTTGACCTCGGCCATGAGCAGTAACGCAGCGGGTAGATCCGGAGACGAACCGTGGCCTCCTGGGGGTGTATAGGCATGGTGGCTGTGCGCGTGAAACGCGGGGACTTCGATCTAGAGGCTGTGTTGGCTGTTGTCCTGGACGTAGCTCACGTGGCCTTCATGCTCACCCGATTCCCTCGCGGGTGACCCACGATGGTCTAGGGGCGTGTGAGTAAACTCAGCCTCGATTCCCGCTAGGTTTGGGGGAGGGGGGCCACTTGTTGTGCCGGGCTAGGATCTCACTGGCCTGGTGTCCGAAGGTGGCGCCCTGGCTGTCTGGCTCGGGGTTGTCCTGTCTACTTTGTGGATTTGGAGCTGTGGTAATTTTGACTTGCAGTCTGGGATTCGGAAGGGGCTGTCACAGTTGGACGCTGGGGGAGAGACGATGCCTGGGACATGTATAGGACTCACGGTATCGGCGCCTTGCCTCCTCGGCGACATGTGGGCTCAGTACTATCATCATGCTGCCGAGGTGAAAGACGTGTGTGGTGCTAGGATGTGCTTCGTCTTGGTTAGAGACGGCTGTGTGGGACGGCTTGTAAGCTTGTGGCAAGATGAGTCCAGCCGGGCGAGCTTATGGAGGAACATTTGATGTTTTATCATTCATCTACGGCAACGAGACGGCATGTGACGGAAGGATCGAAATGTGTTGTGTCGGGGGAGAACAATGCGGAAACGGAAGAGCCCCTGGAGGCTTCAAGACAACACTAGTTCCATGTGGGAGGTCACAGCTGAATGTCCTGCCAGCGCGCATTTGATATTTCCACATGATACACCTTACTCGATCAAATTCCACATATTCAACCACACCCTGCAAGAGAAATAGCCACATGAGATAACAAGACCGCCGTCAGAGGATGAATCAGAAGCTCCGCATTTCCGTAGCGAGACACAGCAGAGACGGCACTGAAAAAAAAACAGGGAAAATCACAACAGAAGCATGGCCGCGCCAGATGTACGTATTAATGGTGGAAAGGCAGCAGAAACTTCCGGGGAAGCCGGTTCCTAGATGGCCTCCCGCTAGACTATTCATCCGTCAGATTCGCTCTTGGAGACGTTGCCTGACAGCATCCCACAAAGAAAAATCCCAACAAAGCACAAAGCCACGGCCCGACATGACCCCGAGTATGCTGAACTTTCCTTCTATCTCTTGCCTTGACGCGCACGCTGACTGACCATGATCTAACCAATCTGGCACCCGCAGATCCACGCCGTGTACGACGGGATACTCGCAGCCTCGGTCCACGATGATCGTCGTCAACAACAACGCGGTCACGTTCTACGAGCACCTTGGCATCGACCGGGACAGCGCCTTCGGCGGGCGCTGTGAGTATAGCAAAAAGCTCGCCGTTCTCATCCCTCTCGAGCGCGCGCCCGGGGAGACCCCATTGGCGAGGTACCAAGAGCAGCCGGCGGGCCACCACTGCGACGAGTGGGCCGAGGACGCCGTCGCCGTGGCCGAGGGCATCGCGGGATGCCTGCTCAGCAAGGTCTCTTACAAGTGGCAGCAGGAGTAGCTGGCTGAATATTAGATTGAGGATGGGTGTGTCCGCAGTTAGGGGGTGATGACCTAGGATTTAGAGTGTGGGGATCTGGAATCGAAAGATTATGGGATTGGACATGTAAAACAGACAGGTTGGAATCAAGAGTTTGCAACGCTAGGTACAACCTTGTGACTCTTGGTAAAACCACGGCGAGCCCGACCTCCGTCTCCTTCCACTGGGCGTAGGCTTGGTCGCATTCCCCGCGACTCCGGCAGCCAGGCCCTGATCTTGTCCAGCGTGGCAAGGCGTTCATCAACGTAGACCTTTTGCTTCCGCAGCCAAGCCGCCATCCCAGCCAGGTCGCTTCACATGTCTTTCATTGCGGGGAGGACCATCGCCGGATGCGACAACCCGCGCAGCCACGCGGCCACAATGCCCGTCTGCCCCCGCCTCTCCGTGCTGAGCCTGTCGAGGTTGATGAGGGGGCTGCTGAGATGGATGCGTGACCGCTCCAGACACCCAATGCCGGCGCCGATAAGCCCGAGAATAAACCCCCGCCGCGCATCTAGATACTCCTCGATAAAGGTCGCGGCGTCGCGCGCGCGCCCAGAACCCAGAGCATCGCGCTGCTAGCCGGCAGCTCCCTCACCGCCGGGGGAAGCACCCCGCTCCTCGGCGTCTTTGGCGGCCGTCATGTGCGTTTTAAGGCTACTGCGACCGCGAGGTGCCTGCATCGTGTCCGCCTTGACGCACATGTTCTCGGCCTCGACGGCGAGGACCTCCAGAACGCTGCCGGCCCACCGCGTATCCTTACCATCGCCCAGCGGTCGGGCATGGCCACCAAATGTCCGAGTCCAGCAGGGGCCCGAGGAGAGGAAACAGGGCGGCATGCCCTTGGCAACAAACCGGAGGCGGTCAGGGACATAGAGGACAACATCCAGGGGCGGAAAGTTGCAGCGTGAGCACCCAGCTGCCGGCGACAAGACGGAGGAACAGCACACAAGCAAACGCGGCCCTGCGTCGCCACCTCGTCCTTGGACCCGGCGTGTCCCCGTATGCGTATGTCTCGCCGCGCGACAGGGCTCGCTCGACATACTGCACGGCGTTGTGACGAAGCTCTCGTACTCGGGCATCGTATCTTGGGCTTGGGGGGGACGGAGGTTGCTAAAAATTGTTTAGCGCGGTACCTTGCAGTGGGCTGCCTGCTGCTGGCGCATCTCATGTTCTGATTGGCGGAGAGCCATTGTCCGGACAATCCAAGGTCCAATCAGATAACACCCAAAGCTGGGTGCACTGTGCACGGCTGCGCGGCGAGAGCTCAACGGAGACGGCATTCTGTCGGTCGATCGAGACTCGGTCGCTATTAGGGTGAATAGCAACTTTCTTGGCCACGCGCCAGTTCGAGTGGAAGCACAGCAACAGCGGCAGACATCGGCTTCGGGGGTTTCGGGGGCTTCGGGGGTTTCGCGTGGCGTTCCTATTGTGGCTTTGTTGACTTGCGACGTGTCTGATGGGGTCTTGTTGGCTTGCGACGCCTCCAGCGACATACTCTCTTCCGCCTTTTCGGCTTGCGACTCGTCAGGCATGCTTACTTTGGTTTGTACGCCGTGTGTCCGACACGTTTCTTCGACTTCAGTTAGCCTGTGGCATGTTGTCATGTGTAGATGGTGTTTTGGCTCGCGACGCGCCTGCAATGTCTTGCATCAGTACACCCCAAAGTTATGTCCATTTTGATCTCGCGCCGTTAGAAGTGTCGCAACCCGAAGCATCTCGCCACCGTATCCGTACGTCTATCATTCTTCTGCGGGAGAGACACGGCTGGAACACGTGGGGATGGAGACAACTGTGAATAATGGTGGTGAGGTGTATTGGCTAGGTTCGTGGAGTCTTCCAAGAGGTGATACCGCCCGCTGAAGTTCGGATTGGGATATTCATAACCTGGATTACGTGAGAGTGATGCAAGCGGACGGCCTTACATAAGCTCATGGTGCTCCCGCTTGCCACCTCACACAGACATCGTCACCTGCCAGAACTTCATCAATCGATACCTACATAACACCGTCGGCACCTGGAATCAAATCATAGCTACACAGGGTGTCCAAAACAGCATAACCAGCCCAGCCTTCACCACGTGCCTCGGATGTAAGAGTGGTCCAAGAAGACCATCCCTCAAAACCTCACAAGTCCAAGAAGCATTTTCCAGACCCATTGGAAGAGGCCCCGATCAACCGAAGAAACCTTCCGATGAAGCACACTGCAGCCCCCGTTCGCGATTCATAACTTCGTTGAACGTGTCCGCCCCATCCCCGAGGTGGAGGAAATGCGGGAAGTCATCAGGGCGCTGCAGCCCATTGGCCATCCTGCCGAGCACCTTGAGCTGCGATTGCTACAAGGGACGACATCTCCCGATCAACAACACGCGCGGCCGCACGAGTCGTAGAGTATCGGTGCGGTGAAGGCGTCCATCACCAAAGAAAAAAAGCTCGCCGCGCTGGTCAAGATGTCAAACTCTGAAGACGAGACCGAGGAGTTCTTCGGATTCAGGATATTGCGTTGCATCTTGTTTTGGCTTCACCAGTCGCATCCCACCTCAAAGCTCTCTTCCAGAGCCTCGAAGTCTGGGGCGGCTCTGGCAGCGGATGCATCTTGAGTTGCGGTGCCAGTTGGAAGATTAACTATTCTTTCGGCGGTAGCTACGTGTTTCATGACTTCGCTGAACGTGTCCAGTCCTACAGGGTCCAGCTGACATATCCATAGGCGAGCACATGAACGACCCCAAGGGGCTACAACTAAGGCGGGAACGGCCACTCCTTCAGTAACGGCAGCGGCGGCACCACCGCGAGGCATTATGGGCAGTGGTGCTCTGCGGAGCTCGAATCGGCGGACGTCAATGTTGATCTTGAGCGCCAGGCCATCGCGGCTGGGCTCCCCTTGGCCGCTCTTGTGATCTTCGAGACGGCTGGACCGGGCTTCGTGCAGGAAATAGTGTGCTAGGAACCAATTCATGAATTGGAGGTCGACGTGCGCCAGATGGGCCTGGACTGTCTGCCACCGATCGTCCTGCCCCTGAGTGTGAACGAGAGGCGGGCACCGTCCTGGTAGCCGGATTCGACACAATCCCACTTTGCTCGAGGCCCGGCGAAGCGCAGCGACGAAACGCCCACCAGTTTTCTGTTGCCTATTGGGGGTGGCGAGGATTCTTCCTGGGTCATGAGTTACAATTTCATTGGCGACTTCATGCTCGAAGATGCGGGCGGGCGTCACACCATCATGAGAGTACTACCGGGGAGTGAGGTCCAAGACCTACGTCTTTGCGAGATCAATGGGGCGGAGGATTTGGGCTGTTCAACTTCCGGGGATGCGGTCTGGAGGAGCGTGACTTTTACTTCAGAAAGCTCCGCGACATCGAGCTCGAATCTGGTAGCCCTTATGCGTGGCTCCGTACCTTTACCTGGAGGCCAAAAGTGCCGTGCCAGCAGGTGGTAAACTGCTGTAACACGTACCGGCTTAACCCGAAAGTTTCAAGTCAGATCCCGAGCTCGAGGTGTACGAGAGCGGCCCGTCATGAATATCTAAACAGCGTTGTACTTGACAGACGAGGGATCCGAGGTCCCGGCTGGGGGAGAAGCCGCCGAATGGTTAGGAGACTTGAAATCAGACCCGATCAAGCTCGCAAGCCAGCGCGAGCTTGCAAGTCAATGCAATTCAATGCAAGTTCACAAGTCAATGATGGCTCGCAAGTCTGCATGAAGGACACTGACGAACCAAATCGTTCTATGGATGTCTAATGTTGAGCACCTGTGACCTATAATTTCATCATGGCCGCAAGACTTCTTCGTCGAGTCTTGTATTTCAGACCCCCGAGTCACCTTGCTACTTTTGGCTTCTGTAGCATCTTCCCCAAACATAATTGTCCACGAAGTCTCGCCGTATTTAACGCCCTCATGCCCTCACACACACGCTGGAATCATCTTGATCAACCCACACAGAATCCGCCTTTCACAAGCAACCAGTATGAAGGGTCTCTGCATGTGAAAAGCTACGTGCTTGACCACCGTGTCGACCGACCGGAATGTGCGAACTACTGGAATGAATCAAGGAGTCCGCCACGCCAGGGACATGATCGGAACTACCAGCTTCATCTACACCACTCAACCCTCCCCGTCCGCGTCCCCGTTTTCATGCGGGCAAATGACCCTGAGCGACAAACCTTGAACAAAACGTCCTTGGCTTTGTTGTCGATAGACAAGCAGCAGCCTGCCTTTGCAAGGGGTCCTACACAGGAGGGCAGTCGGACTTTGGCAGCGCCGAGAATCTATTCGTCGAGTTTCGTGAAATGATACTCTTTTCGGACGCCTCCTGTATCGTTTGGCTGGCACTAAGTTGAGCTCTCGAGGGAGAGACTAGAAATAGCCACAAGCTCAAGTCAGCCAGGACATGGCATCGTCGACAGTCTGAGCAAAGACACAGCCGAGGAACGCAGTCCAGCACATTAAGAGGGCCACAAATGCCTTGGAGCCGGCGATGCCGTTGAAAAAGTTGACTCGAAGCGACAAGTAACGCAACATCATTCGAGGCGGCATGGAGTAGCGGAGGAGTCGTATCTTATTGGGAACGCGGACCATCCATTAAGGAAGGCACATGGTAGACGCAGAGGAGGGCCTGGTCGCTGTTGTGGTCTTTATCAGGGATGATTGGAGGGCAGGCGACTGTAAGAATGGTCGAGAGACGACAAAGCCTCTGTCGACGCGACTCTCGCAGCTTGGGGCCAAGGCAACGGCGTTCCCTGCACATTTGATTAACTCAAGCTGGATCTGCCCGGCAGCAGCTGGGTTCTGCCAAGACGTGAAATGAAATGAATTTGAAGAGGCCCTTGGCCAGCGGCTTTACTTCGCTTTGAATGTGTCAGAAAGTGACTTAAACGAACATCCTCGGTGTACTGATTAAGACTCCAAAGGCATATCTGATTGTCGCCGCAATCCGAAGGGGAGGCATTGACCAAGCAGGCTGGGCGTTGGTCCGAGGGCCTTGTTGCCCATGGATGACTGCGGATCGAAGCCACTTGGATGCGGGGAAACCTCGTCGAGACAGCGGTAGCTGGCTACAGATTAGCGCTCCGGAAGTGAGGCCCGCTTTCGGAAAGCATGATCTGGTTGCTGCCGCGGTACGTGACGAAGGCATTGCTCAAACAGGCTAGGTAGGATGTGGCAGAAATCAAAGACCAGAAGCCTTACCATAGGCTCGAGGTCCTCGCTACTCTCAGCCGATACCCGTCCAGTGCGGCGAGGGAGAAGTCAGCGAGCGCTGCTTGGAGAAAGAGAAGAGCTTTGATATCGTGTTTTTTCTCTATGACGGAGTATCGTGCCGACGTGGCAAACAATAAAAAAAGCGAGGAAGATGCAAGCAGTCAAGCTCGTATGCCGGGCATATTAGAGATGTGCGGCGACTCGGACACACATTACGGACAGGCAATCTCTAGCCATCAAATTCCAACACAAAGAACCAGCCAAAGGGTGACAAAAGCGCCTTTGGCCTAATGATGTAGTTCATTGTTGTCAGAACTGACGGAAGAGAGCGAGGGGCGCGGAGGCAGGATCGCAGCCTTTCGCCTTCGGGAAAGTCGACGCTCGTGTGGAGTACTCAAGGGGTCAGGACGGGGTACGAGGAACAATCGTTGTCTGTCCGAGCAGGGCTGTGAGCTTTAATCTCGACAGAGCAGACAAAAACAGGGAAGAAAGGAAACAAACGGTGGTGCGGCGTGGTGGGAACATAGAGGAAGATACGGCCCGCAGCAAACAAGCAGACATCTGTTTTCGTGGTCTTGAGTGTCGTGTCGAGTCGAGACGTCCCCGGGACTGCGATCAACTTGCCAGAGGGGTTGAGCGACAGCCGATGTGGAGGTTTTGGATGCAGCGGGAAAGGCCTTTCGTCGAGGGCAAAGGGTGTAGCTGCCGGCGGCATTGAGGCGGTGGAGAGGTGATGGTCGGTGTTGCGCAAGGCTGCGAGTATGTAGTTGGACGGAGAGAAGCAAAGGAACTCGAGAGGGAGGACGTGCTTGTGGGCACTTAGGTAGGCGTACCCGGCTAAATCCACGAGACTGCTCGAGATCGGGTTTGGGATCGGGCGATGGTCGGTTCCGAGGAGGGACCTGAGGAGCTGGCTGCCGCGGACATGGCGAATTGAGCAGACTGGTTGTTCGTGATTTGGTCACTACCATCAACACAGAGGGACTCGGCGGACGAAAAAGTGGATGGAAAACGAAGATATTCGGCAGGAAGGTAGATGCCTCCATTGGAAGGTGCCGGAAGTGACGTGTCGGGGATGGGAATAGCGGCATGCAGCAGGCACGCGACAGACAGCCGGGCATGCACAAGGGAAAATAGCGGGTACCTGCAACTAGGCCCGCGCATTGCGAACGTGTGTGTGTTCTGGCTGCCTGCCAAAAGAGTAGCTGACGTCATTCTGCTGCCGAAAAACCAGCACGAAATTGGCTGCACCCCAGGCCCGACTCCAGATGCAGGCAGATGAGCTCGCTCCGTGCACACAGGACACACTGGAGGAGTGCGAATCCTCTTCATTCTCCCATGTCCTCTATGATTGGTGACTGTATCTGCTCCATGTTCTCCTTGACATGTTTGTTGTGTCTTTCAACTGCTTTATGAACTTCTACGAACAAACAACTTATACTTTCCGTCAATATCCACTTCCTTCTGTCAATCCCCTCGATTACCATCCCAGCTTTGTGTTTCTGAACGACCATTATTTCCAGCACATCCTCCTCAGCAGCGATGGTGGTCTTGAGAACATTCTTCACGCTGTGGGTAAGCTTCTGCGAAGAGCGCTGTCCGACTTTGCTTGCAGCCTTTTGGGGTTTGATCACTGTTGAGGCAGACGCCAGAACCACCCGAATCCAAATATGTTGCTGGGGCCTCCTTGTCTTCTGTTTCGGCGATTTCATTATCCGTTCTCACGATTTTGCGAGCGTGATGGGCTGTTGCTGACAGTTTCCTTCCGTGCTCCAAGTGTTTCGGTTCGAGAAACAGGGCCTTGGCCGGGGTCGATTGGGTCTGCGATCTCTGGCTGTGCGCCTTTCTCACGACGAGGAACAGCTCACGGGCTGTAATGGGCGGCAGATCCTTCTTGGACAGGAGGGGTCAGCATCTCTGCGACAAGACGGCGGAAGAGAACCAGAGGAAGAGATACCAGCTTTCCTGAAGTCCCTGACATGGAAGTGCAGCTCGGTGTCGGCTAACTTCACCATTACCCTGCTGTGTACGTTTGGTCCAGGCCAGAGAAAAGACAGCCCAGAGAACGGATCAGGCCGAGCCGGGGTATAGAGTGCTGGGCAAAGACTTCTTGGATGTTGGAAGTAATGAAGGCGTCTTTGACGCGTTCCCAAAGCCCCGAGATCGTGCCCTCGGTCTTTTAGCAAGAGGTTGTTAATGGCGCTGCGGAACTCTCAGTCTGGCAAGAAAGTGGCGGAGAGGCTGGGCGAAGGAGTCGTAGTTCGGTGTTTCTAAGCGGAAGACGGCAGTTGCGTGGTCAGGAATTCCTCGGGCACCTTGGTTTGCTGAGACTGCAGGGCCTGCGGGTGCATCGGGACTTGGTCGGCAGTCGCGATGCAACTTTTCCATGCCTCCGACCGCCCCCTACCTTAATCACCGAAGCACGTGACGTTATTTCAGCTGTAGACCTAAGGCCATCATGCCTGCAGCGTGTTGCGCCCAACAACGAAACCTCAACCACCCCGGCCGCCGCCGACAAACCCCAAAAAGAGACAGAGAGACAGCGACAAGATGAGGCCATCACTAATAAGAAGAATGACCTCGGCCACCACCACAAAGACCGGCTCTGGCCTCTCCCCCGCACCCATGGCCCTCCTGCCGCCCATCCCGCTGTACCGCCGCCTGCTCCACGCCCACATAGATTAAGGTCAGGTACCTTAGATCAAAGACGTCTTTCAGCATCGCTGGGGCGCCGTCTCAGAAAAAGCCTATCCCTGGCTACTCACTTATATACACTGTCTCCTTCTGTTCAGGTTCACTCTGGGCCGTTGTAAACAAAACGTATTGACTCACTGCCATAAATAAAAATTATCGACCTGGAACACACCCTCATAGTTTTCAATAACACTCCGAGCACATCTTTCCAGCTTCGCCTTCAGTGTCTATCATGCTTAATCCGTCCACGATGCTCCAACAGTGGCCACGCCTGCACGATCCTCGTCTTCACCGAGGAACCTCGGATCACGACCACTGGACGCCTTCCCCATCCGCGCTCAGGTCTCTGAGGCTTGGTTCCAACACGGCGTTCTCGGAATCACTGAGCTGCTCTGCTGAATAAGTCTCATGCGTCCCCGTAGCCGGGGTCTGACAAATCAGGCTCTTCTGTTACACCTTGCACCTGGTTTTCCATCTCCCCGCCCTCCATTGGGCACGCCTCTCTTCTTTTTCATGTTCCTGTCTTCCTCCTGCCAAGAATGGTCTATGCCCTCGGTGGACTCGCAAGCTGGGCCTCAATCTTTTCGGGACCGACATGCATCAGCATCGCGAAGATGCGCAGGCCACTGTCGCATAGACGCATTCGACAAAGTATCGAACCTGCTGCATGGGACGGTTAGTCTGCGAGTCGATATTGCGGCGTGATGCAAAAAAACCAAGGACAATGGTGCATGCATCGCCCGCATCGTGGATACGTCCCTGGAGAGTGTCGATGATGGTGTCTCAGTCGAGAAGGGCTTGGTAGAGGGTCTCGCAGAGTCAATCAGGGTCTGGAGTGCCTGGGTGACGAGTGGAGGAATCATTGTGTTAATGAACGTCTCTTCCTGGTGGACTTGGACGAGTCGTCTGGAAGGATGTCAGCTATGTATCTAAACTGAAGAGAAATCAGACAATGTGTACGTACGTGCCGCGGGTGTTTGATTTCCTCGCTGGCAAGCAGTTGGACGTTGGGTAATACCGGCCCAGGTCATGCCTGAAGTCTCGAAGATGGCGTGCGTGGTCTAGGGCTTACTTCGGCACCCGTGGACTCGGCCACAGACTACGGTCGCACTCTGATGTGTTGGGAGGCTGCGGCCAAAGGTTCGATGGCGGGAGTCGTCGTGTCATCGTCAAGGACGTCCGGTCGATGGAAATGTTTGCAGAAAAAACGAGCTGTACAATAGCCCACCGGGAGATGACACGAAGTGTTTTGATGTCTGCTTGTGCCGAGCTGGTTCTTCCGGGAGCGCGCCGGGGAGCCGTGGTGTGGCGAGCATGCTGAGAAGAATGATTCCGCCAGCCACGGACGGCAGTTGCAGTGGGATTAGCGGCAGAGACCAGCAGTAATTCACCGTGGAGGCAGGGCGATGCGGTGGCTAGAGGAGCGTTTGTCAACTGGAAGTTTCTGGGCGAATGATGGTTCAAGGACGAGCACAAAAGGAGGCATGCAGCGTGCCTTGGTGGAAACCCTAGGGTGCCTGGCACCATGCCGCAGCAGTGCTATTAATTGGTACACACCCATAAAGTAGGTGGCATGGCATATCCATGGCAGAGGCTACGACAGAGGCGGCGGTGCTGGGGGAAGACCGGAGGTTAGCAGCGAAAGGACGGCAGGGAAGTGCGGTGAAGTCTACCGAGGCATGTGGCCAGGCAGGCGGCCAGTCTGGAAGGGCCTGTAGACGTCCCAACTCCACCCGTGCAGCTCGAAGGAACCGGGGGCCGTCGTCCTCAGACGGAGTGGGCTTGAAGATGTCGTCGTTGATGGGACCCGCGGAATCGGACTCCAGCGAGTTGGCCGAGTTGGCCGCAAGGTGCGAAAACTGCGAGCTGGTTTCCCTGCTACGGCTTCTGCCCGCCTCGTCCTGCTAGGCTTATCTCCAGCCAGTCACGCACTGCTTTGCTGTTGCCACCAAATCCGAGCTGGGCGTCACTCGAAGTCCCGGCCATAAACACGCGTTGCCGCCCCCCCCCCCCCCCCCCCTCAACATCCATCGCATCAATCGCACCCTTCTAGGTTTGATTGACCTGCTGCTCTGCGCACGTGCCGATACCGACACCAAGCTCCGGTCCTACGCCTCGCCATTGCATAAGACCTCCCAGGTCAACGGACTGCTTTGATCCTAGATGAACGGAGGTGTCAAGTCTGGTCTGTCTGTTTCTCTCTCGCTTGCTTTGTCCTGCTACACAACGCTACCTTGTTGATGCAGACATGTGCGACAAACCATAGACACAAAGGAGCCCCCCTCCGGAACCCCGATTGCCGGACCCAGCGAGGGCGCCGAGCGAGCCCAATCCGATGCCGAACCTCGTCCTAATCCCGACCTTGGTCAAGATTCGACTCGCCGCCTTCCACCTGTCCGCCGACGTTGATGGAAGGAGAACGACGCGGAGGAGGAATACCTCCTCCTCGAGAAAGCAATCCGATCTGCCGCATTGATGCCAACTTTTTGCGTCGTGGTTTCTGTCTGGTGGTTAGGCAAGGCACTTCTTCTGCCGTGGATCGGCCGAGCCGTATGGAAAAACCACTTCGCGACAATTCTGATTCGTCCGACTGGACAAGCCACGGGAAGGGGGGCATGCAGCACCAAGATTGGAATCCTATCAATGCGAGTAGCAAGATCCGTATCTTTGTTTCTGTTGTCTTTGCTGGTCGGCAGAGCAATCAATGGCCGTCAACCACAGTCTTCCACGCCGTTTACCGTTTCTTACCACCACAAGGGTCCGCTGTTCGTTCGTTCTCGTATCTCGGCAGCGTGGAAAGCACCGCCTCTACCTCTTCTGGCAATGATGTGGCTCGTCAACACCGGCCGATGGGCAGACGGGCTCCTAATGTCGTCCATCCTCCAGACCAAGTACCCCGACCAACCTCTTGGGCACGCTTCACAACTTCGTCACTCATTGATGATCCAAGAACGGACCCATGTTGTGTGTGCAGTAATTGGTTCCAAAAAGTGGTATTACTACTCCTAGTTAGCAAACTTATCACTCATCTGCGGACCTCCAACTAGGTACCAATGCAACCTCTAAACGTACTCCAAAGCCCATATTCATGCCCAACAAGTGCCTCGAGCCACCACTCGTTCCCCTTCTCATCATCATCCTCGTTTTCGTCATTGCAATCTACTGTGAAATCGTCACTGTTCTGCTGTTCCTCGTCACTCTTTTCTTCTTTCGCATCATCCTCTTTATGCGCGACATCCTCGTTGTTGTCGTCACGCATGACAAAGAACTTTGGCATTGTTAGGGCCGACAGAGTCGTAGATTTCAAACACACCACGCTTCTGGGCAACGACCTTGACCAGAGCCAAGGCCCAATGATTGCCTTTTTGCATGGACATTGCCGCCTCTGCCAGGTTTGGAGCGAAGACTGGGCAAAGCGTGAGTCGTGCACTCGATACATCGGCGGCTGGGATTGGGGATACGGCGTCCAAACGCATTGCTCGGTGTGGTATCCCGTCTGAAAGGGTTTGTAGTATTCCGGAGACCAGAGATGCTTGAATGTGCTTTCCCGGCAGCAAAGATGCAAGGAGATTGGGTGTAGAGACACGACGTCTGGTGGCGTCGGGCATGTGATGCAGCTGTGGATTGGGGTGATTTGCTTTTGATGCCATCTTGACGGCTTGCTGCAGTTTGGGGGCTAAGTCATTGATAGGATACTTTTTGACGTTTTGCACCGAACTGTTGACGTTCAAAGGAGGGGAGTCGCTCTCGTCGTAGGGAGAAGAGTCCTTTGCGTCGTAGCTGGGAGCGTCGTGTGCATCGTCGGAGGGGGAGTCGCTGGCGTCGCAGGAGGGAGATTCGATGCAGTTGGGCAGCTGGTCCCTGTCAGGGAAGTCCCATATTTTAACGTCAAATAGGTCTGGGACGTTGCCATTTGGTTTGTTGTGGAGGGAGATGTGGTCTGGGACGTTGGATCTTGGATATTCTTGGCCTTGATTAGCCTTGATTGACGAGCCGGCGCTGTGGCTTTGAGACAGTGAGTTGCTTGTAGGACCGAACCTGGAATCACTGAGGGTAGGCTGGTGCCAGAGCAATTGTCAGTACCTTCACCCTCGATGCGCAGGAAGAGACATCTGACCTGCGCGAACGTCATCTCTCTGCAGATGGTGTGACGGCTTTTCTCAGACTCACAATGACAGCTTTAGATCGTGCAGAATAATCCGCGGTGCTCTCTTGTCAACACCATGCTCCCAACGACAGGGTGTCTCCGGTCATTAGCTTGGGCCCGCAACAACGAGCTGGCTTCGTGGAAGACGGGACAGAGCGTTGAACGTTGAAAACTCGACCAGGTCCGCGTAGAAGTATCGACCAGTCCCGACAGAGCTCAGCCAGAAGATAAAGGCCGGGGCAGGACTCTGCTGGACTATGCCAGCTCTCGCGAGCTTGGGAATGGAAGGCCCGGTTGCTGTCTCATCGGACGGGCTGTGGCGAGCGACGATGAAATCCACAATGGAGAGTGGCAGGTGTGCTCGGAAGTTGGTAATACTGATCTGTCCGGCTGCGCCGTCCTTGAGGTCGATGTAGTTCTGAACGAGGGTCGTGATGGTGGCCTCGTCTGGCTGGAGGGGGGTCCGGCGCGACGCCACGCAACGATCGAGATGGGCAAAGATGCCGGCCTGGTCTTCGGTTTCGGAGCTCATGTTGTGGTGCAGTGGCGATGGTAGGAATAGGACGTCGTTCGTGGGGGTTGCTGAGGGGGGCGACGGCGGTGCGGCGGTGGAAGTTGCGAACTTTGCCAGACTGGCAGGAAGAGTCTGAGGTGGCTTGCAGGGTGCTTGCACGTGGACAGACCGAAGGGCCCGGGAGGTACCGAGGTACCTAGGTACTTTGGGTAAGTACCTAGGTAGGTAAAAACTGGCACTGCCCGTTGAGGGAGCAGATCTGGTGGCGGATGAAAAGCACGTTGCTGGATGTGCTGCCTAACGGGAACCTGCCGTGACCTACCTAGGTAACTCGAGGTTCCCTTCTTCCGCAGGGGGCTCACACTGAGGCTGATGCCCAGTTAGGAACTGGGACGTCTGAGGGGATCATCTGCGAAAGACAACAGCAGTGCAGGGAGCGGACCCACCAGCCTGGACATCATTCTCTGGTTTGAGCGACCGAAAAGTCTTCTGCGAGGATATCCCTCTTGGGTAATGCAGTATAGAGACGCTCTTATCGCTGATCTAATCCAAAGCCGATGTGAGAGGAGACGGGCGTGAAAGTCGGGTCAGAGCTCCGCATCATCGTCTCCGAGGCAAGACCTGCGCGGGACCTGTCGCACCGTTCCTTTCCTCCTTCAGAGGGCGACGTTGGGGCCTGCGGTCCAGAGCTTGACGTCGCAGTCAGGGGCGCTGGCAGAATCGGTATAGGAATCAAATGCGGTGGTTGTGTTTTGGGATTGATTGAATCTACTGCTGGCCTTGCTCCAGGAGGGCTGGGATTGTCCAGACAATCAGAGCCCAATCAGCTTGCACAGAAATTAGATAGAGTCTGTGTAAGCTGATTGGGCCCTGATTGTCTGGACAATCCCAGCCAGCCAACCAGAGCCCCCTGCGTCCCACCGCCTGGCAGCATGGTCGGCGGCAGACATGCCCACGGAGATCGGCAGCACATGTCCCACGGCCGATACTGGGAAACTGCCCGAGTCAAAAGCAACTGAGTCGGGTACGGAAATTTCGTTCCGCGGATGAGACTGAGTTGGTTCGAGGGAATATAAAGGAGATGCAAGCGGTAGATTGCTGACGGCGGGTTGTTGATGGCGGGCAGCTGGTGCGGGACGAAAAATGAAGGACGTGGGGACGGGGCCCAATCTGGGAAGAGAAACACCAAACCGACCGGAGCGCGGTGCATGTTGGACGTACGAGAAGCAAAGCGAAGCAAGCGCACGGTCGAGATATAGATGATGAAAGGCATCCAAAGCGACGCTGTCGATTTCTCTCTGCGGTCGAGAGGCACTCAGAGCTCCTGTGACGGCCTTGCGCTGCTGATACAAAAACACAAGCCCCACCTTGGTTCAGTTGGTCTCCTTCCTCGATACAGTGTCATCACAAACTGCACCCACCCCGCCGCCCCAGGATCCTGCCTCTCGCTACTTCCGCCATCGCCGACATCGAGCTGTTGCCCAGAATGGGTTCTTCTCTGCATGACCTGGTCCTTCCTTCCGCCAGCACCTCTTCTCCCAGGGAAGTTGCGCTTCCCATGACACCACCAAACTTCCGTCACACATGCCTTCCTGCCCAAGATCAGGTAGGTAGAATAGGAAGGCGCGACGTGGTCCGGCAACCGCCCTCGTCCCCAGGATTCGGCGACCGACTCACTTCTTCTTCTTCTTTTCCTTCATCCTTTCACACTACAGCCACGACCCCCGGCACACCAACCAGCCCCGAGCATCGCCCTAATTATTAACAAACAACCTAACGCGACCTCAACTACTGCCACGAGCTCGCTGGCGTCGACCACCATACCAGAAATGGCCGATTCAGTTCTCCGCGCAAAGCGCCCCATCCCAGAAGAGTTGAGGGACAAGCTCATCTCCAAGAAGAAGCAGCGAAGGCTGAACAGACTTGCCCACGGAGTCTCAGACTCGAGCGACTCAGGCGACACAGTCTCCATCGATAAGGTCAAGCTCACGACCAAGAAGCAGCCGAGAGTCTACAGCAAGCCCAAGAGAGACTCCTCAAAGGACTCATCCGGAAAACCCACTAAGGAGACCAAGGAGTTTACCAAAGAGTCCACCAAGGAGTTCACAAAGGAGTTGACCAAGGACTTGATCAAGGACTTGACCAAGGACTCAACCAAGGAGCCGACCAAGAACACTAACAGTATCCAACACCAAAAGCTCACGATGAAGGCCTCTCGGCGCACTACTTCCCAACCCGCAAACAGCGATCCGGTCGCCAATTAACAGGTGGCCAGCAACGGCGCGCGGGCTGCTGCAACCGATCCGATGGCAAAGGGTGGAAGCCAAACGCCTTGGCATCCTGTCGTGGTCCATGTCCCTCGATCGCGTAAGGCATTTCCCTTCAATGCATCTCTGATTTCCTATACTAACCACGCCTCGATCACCAGGTCCGGAGCAAACTTGGCGTCGCAAGCCCTCATTCGCCAGAGACAAGAACCGACACGGACAATTTCAATTCACCGCCAGTATTACCTCAACGAGATGTTAATCTTAGGAAGCTGGGAGTGGCAGGGAGGCAGAAAGAATGGAGGAAAGAAGAAGATACTCAAACGTGGACGCTGGACATAGGAGGAGAAGCTCCTGTGTATGTTGGCAGAAGAAGTTGCTCAAAATTCTTGCATTATCCTTCTCGTTTTCATTCATGCAGACCGCGTGGAATCCTTCGAGAGAGATGGGCGTCGGCGCATTGCGAAAAGCCGGCGCTGCGAGCCGAGGGTCGGAAGCTCGCCTTCATCGACTCCGAGGCGGCGGCGTCAGTGATGCCAACAGATTGAGAAACTTCTGAGTCACGTCGTTACGCGCGATGGCCCCGCGGTGCTGGAAAGCCGTTCCTGAAGGCTTTCGAGCTGCGTTCATGTCTCATCACAGTGTCGCGGGGCTTCTCGAGCGTGAAAGACGGTCATGTCAATCTTTTGTCTCTCGGTCCAACCCGGCGTTTCATGCTTTTCCCCGAGCCATTCAGTAAAAGACCGGTAGATTCGCACCGACCACGACGAGGCCTTCCACCGTGCAGTCTCGGCCGCTGGCTTATCATCCTCAGCCGCCCACTGCTCGTCCAGCATGGCAAGCGTGTCGGCTTGTTGCGTCAATAGCCCGAGGAAGGCTCCGACGCTCTGCATCCACTCCGGGCGAAGCAAGCTCCAATCTCTCATGGCCTTGTCCCAGGACTCCGTCATCGGCGTCAGCTGCGATGCGAGTCCCACCATCGCCTGCGGACTTGTGACGGCTACTACAGCACTTGTGATATGACCTACCGTCACTTGAAAAACGATGCGGGACAGGATGAGGCCTGGTTCCTGCAGCGGCGAATACGACTGCCGATGGTAATGCTGGTGCTGCCGGTGCTGACCTCCAACGAAAATCTGGCTGGCTTCTCCCGTTGATGTCGCCGCCGAGCCGCGCAGCCGTTATGGGGTTGCGCAGCAGCCAACCGGCAGGGGAAAGCATGATGTCAATGAGTGAGTTCGACAACATCGCCAGCCAATACATCAGCCCATTCACAGGGCCTTCTGGCTGTTGAACGCGGCCCGGCGGCGCATCGTCCGGAGCCGCGGAGGCTACCATCGCCGTTCAGCCAACGGAGGCTTCGACTCGGTCCGACCCGGCAAGGCTCGTGGACAACACAAACTTCTCTCTTATCGGTCTTTCAATAGGATGCTGAACTAGGTTGAGAGTAGAAAACTAGACTTATAATTACTAATACTAAATTACGTGATGTTGGCAGTAGTAGCTTGAGGGCATGAGGAATGGAGGTGAAAGTGCTTGAGAACGAGATGAGTAAGTTGCTAAGACATTAAATCTCCCGCTGGCCCATTGACTGGCTCTAGGAGGCAGCTGAAAGAAACTGATGATCCTACCTTGCCAAAACAAAGAAATCCCGACGTACGCATGACATCTGAAACGTCTGCTTTGGCCGCCCGACATGTCTTTTGCTCGTTCAAGCCACGCAAAGCTCATTTACTGGGCCAGAATCTTCCACGCCCCCACGAAGATGCTTCCGGCGATCGATCCTCTGTTTCCGCATGGAAGCGGTGAGATCGCCGCTATTTGGGGGTACGAACTGCTCTGTGTGCACCGCTCGCTGATCGATGTCTATCAAGGCAATGAGGGCCAGGTTGACGTACATGCAGGAGTCCCCGTCGCGATCCCCAGAGGATTAACCATGCCGCCCCGGCATCACGGACAGCTTGCAATGTGTGCTTGTGAGGATCCGGCTGGAAGACACTGAAGAGCATAGGCGGCGAGGAGACGCCAGGCAAGAAGTTGGCAAATTGGTGTCCGAGTTCGTAAATCACTTGATCGTGCATCTCGTCTATACCATATCAGCCCTCAAATTCGGAGGACTCATGCTGATGTCTGTACCTTGGGGAGGAACCGGCTGTTCTCCTGGAGGCGGTGTACTAGGAGAACTTGCTTCAGGGGCGGTATTTGCAAACAGTGCAGTGCGAAGCAGCATAGAGATTCCTGCGCCCAACACCACCCACTTCAAGTAGCCAAAGCGTTGGTCCGTCATTGATTCAGGGATTGGCGCGGGTTAGAATGACGGGCATGGCTGAGGGCGCGCCTCACTTCAACGTTGCGAGGTTTAGAAGCGTGTCGCCGGCGGATCTTGCTTCGTAAGACAAGCGGTCCTCTATTCAAATGCGGAGAGAGTGATCAAGGTCGAGTACCAGCAGACGACATTCCTCGCCTGATATACTGGGCAGAGACTTTGGGTGTAGAGTTGTAGTCGGAGACACATTGCACTCCTTTTGTGGCCTGATGAGGCGACAGTACTGAGGGTTCCTCAGCCTTCTGAGAGGCAGAAATAATGATCTTGGGTTGAACCTGTCGCAAAAGACACACTACGAGTTGCGAAAAACAATTGGACTTTAGGAAGAGCCAAAATTAAAAGGATGTGACGAGCGTGCCAAACAGCACTGGGGTTCTTGGGAGCTCTAGGTCGAAACGTCTCGCACTTTGCTTACCTTTGATCAACGAAGAATACCGTCGGATACCGCTTCGGCAACCAGGACAGCCCTATCCTGGAAGCGTTTCGAAATCTCGCCAGCAGAAGAAGCCGGCCTCTCCACCGACCACACAGGCGAGCTGGTAGATCAGCCACCAGGCCGCCAAAAGCTCCTCCTGTCCTAGTTAGGCAGGAAGATGATAGTAGTGTGCCCGCAACTCTTATCCATGTCCAGAAAATCCAGTTTCAGCAACAGGATTAGTGCTCCGACACCTACCGCGCGTCGACACGGACACGAACATGACGAGAGATGGCAGGCTTGGGACGAGGATGGCGCCTCATTCTCGAAGTTCACACCTAGGTCCGGTCAAGGAGCTGATCGAGTCTTGTCAACGTCCAGACGTCGTGGAGGATAGGTCCGTGGGTCTGCAACTTCATGTTGTTTCTCGTTTTCCTCGCCATGGTCATGTTCGCCATGATGCATGTCACCTCATCGACGGTCTTAGGATCCAAGTACAACATGGTCTCCGATGTCGTGACAGTATTGTTGGCGAGCGTCTTTGCGGCCGTGTTTCGGAGTGTTTTAGGATTGTCCGAGAGGACCGCACCTCCGGGTCATGGTCATGTGCCATGCCAGTACTAGCTGTGACGCCCGCGGAAGATTTCATGATGCTCCCGCTGGAAGACCTCGATATGTCCATTGCCTCCTCACTCCTGCACGTCGGTGAGGGGGGGCTCATCGACGGCAGCTATAAAGACAAGAGAATCAAGACCATCCAGACTGCCAAAGCCATGGGCCCGCGGTTTTCGAATTTGGTCGTCGAGTTCCAAGGCGAAGCAGTCCAGAAGATGGAGACGGTCGCCAGGTTCCGGGCCCGCTTGGCATCACTCGACGACGAACCCGGGCTCTTCGCGTGTGTCTGGGGGCTTCCCGCACGCTTTCAGTCCCAGGACTCGCCTTTGCGGCTGCAAATTGGACTCGTCGACCTTTTCCAGGAACGGCGCCAAGTTTTATTTACATTAATCTTGGAATACGGCGCCTACAGCTGCGACGGCCTCCGCGACGGTGTTGGAAGCATCCACCAAGCCTAAACTGGGTTCTGCAGCGTTGCAGAGAAGGGCGGGCGACAGATGGTTCTCCAATGGCTGGATTTCAACAACAGCAAGAGAATGGGTGGAGGTTCTGGCATGGAGAGCATGAGGGTCCTGGCGAAGCTGAAAGCGTCACGTGTAGTCATGGTATACGTCAATTTGAGGCACCAAAGGCTGCTGAAACTGTCATTCACAGTAAGATGCGTTCTTTACTACTTCCTTACTTCCTTGCCTTGTCACCACTACGTCTCAAAAATGGTCATGCTAGCAATCGACGTTCGAATGCGAAATTCCTCCCGACATCACCATCTATGCCTACGGCTTCCAAGGTTTGACCGTTAATCTCCAAGTGCGACTGACGACCGCAACTCCAGACACAGGGCTCACACCTCTTCCATGATTTCCCACGACAACCTCCGCTTCAGTGCAGTGCGACTCTCGACCCAGACTCACAAGCCCGATGGACCAATACAACAGTCCGAACTCTGTCTCCACGACAAGTGGCAGTCGACGCCGAGTTCCCTCACGATACACTTAGTCGGCTCGAACCCGGACGCCCTTCCGGGGACGACGGGGGGGGGCAATAGTGCGTTGGGTTCAGCCATCGCCGTGCCGGTTGGAGGGGATGAGAAGGGCCAATACATAGTAATCGACACCGTGGAGCTCGATCAGGAAGAGGCCGATGAACCCGCGGCGAGTAGCAACCAAGGCGGGAGGAGGCAGACTTCGCATCTTTCGCCCGAGGTCGCAAACTGCATCGTCACTGCTTGTCTGATTCGGTTGTACCACGATCCGTACAAGAGCGGTGTAGGCAGCCCCGAACTTCGCCCAATCATCGCCAAGCGGTCGACTGTCGTCGAGGGACTCGTGTGTCTGATGTTCTTCGTGCATGGTGCTGCGGTCGCCTGGGTCGTGTTCCTCAGCTGCGCGGGCGGCGACCGGGATACGTTCATCGACGCTGCAACAAAACAATAAACATCAATCTCGACTACGTACCTGTTCATCGCGCGATTCTCACGGGAGACGAGGCCCTCTGGAACAACACTGTCAAGTACGGTGCTCTACTCTTGAACGCGTCAAACAAGTTGTTGCATTCATCATTGTACACCAACCCCCGGCGCCCTCACCATGCTTTATTTCTTCTCAATTCGGCGGGCCACTTCGTCCCAGAATTCTGCTTCTTTCAGGATCTTCTCGTCGTGCTCGGCTACAAGGGGCGGGATCTCGCCGAACTTTTGGGCACCGAGGCGCTGCCCGACTTTGACAGCTTCCTTGACCGCGCCGAGTTGACGGTGTACAAGCTCCAGAGACTCCATGCCGCGGTGGAGTGCGATCTCATGCTTGCTTGGGGTCCGCGGTCGATGGAGCCGACCAGCCACAGCCGCAGTGTCTCGCGGACTGCTTGCAGCATGAGCCTGTCGATGACATGGATGGACCGATGGTACTCCTCGATCGCGGCCCTCTCTTCCCTCATCCCTGGGTCCGTTGGTCACGCGGAAGGAGGGCATTCACTCCACACTCACCCGCCATCTATTTCCGGGAATCTTCAGTTCGGCCCTTGGGAGCAGCGGCACTGCTTCGGAATACCTCGTCGCACACCTGGCATGCAAGCTGTCCGAGACCCTGGGACCTATGCACCGAATCGTGGATCATGCCAAGAATGCGACGGCCGCGGTGAACAAACATTCGTCCGGCGATGGTGCCGTGACCCCCGCCTCGGCAGCCAAACGTGCCTACGCCTTCGACGCTGCCGTCGTCCGCTCCGCCACCCGGTTCGGTGAAATTGTAGTTCCCAGGCTCCGGCTTCTCGAAGAAAAAAATGTCAGGCCCGGCGTCGGACTGCTGCAAAACGTGTTGATGGCCCAACACGGGCTTTCCTCCCCCCTCGCCGAGGCATCGTCCAAATTCGGGACCGGGGGAGGCAAGGTGGTGTACACAGCGGCGGAAGACATAATTTTTGAGACAGAAAGGGCATGGGCATAGATCCTGAGGCGGGGATTTCCAGGGGTAGACGCGGAGCTCAACGCTCGCCGGGCACCCTTCCTCGTGGCCCGCAGGAGTGCGATGGAGGCGTCGAAAGCAAAGGGCTTACCGCCCGATCTCATCTGCAGCCGTTGGGGTATCGAAGACAATTAAATAGATCCATACGGAGCGGAGAGACATGTTTGCGAGGATCGAACGAGCATCAAGAGGAATGTAAACACGGTCGTGGAAGAGAAAACAGGGCAGAGACGACGCCGCCTGTGGTTCTGCAGGACGGTGCGACTGACGGTAAGCGATGGAAGCAGAATTTACGTACAAATACATCTGGGAGGCTATTACAGCAAGCCGGGAAAGACAAACCTGTTGAGCAGTTCGACCACCATGGGTGCCCCGCAAGGCAGTTCTAGAACGGGGTCCGTGTGCACCAGTCTCTTCTCGATTACGCGAACCCTTGCCAGGCTTGTCTTGTAGCGATGAAGTGACAACTCCAGGTCGCCTTGTTTGGTGTCCAGAGTGTGGGCGCGAATGTTTTCGCCACTTGTGAGGTCGAACTGCAGATGGGCCATCGACATTGCCACGGAACATGTCCGACGTGAGACGCCTCTGCTGGTCCAGCATCAGGGGGACGGGAAGGATCTCAGGCGCTCGTGCGGGTGCAGAGGTTGACGCAGAGACTGAGGGCCTGGGTGACGGCAGACGCTGGCGGCGTGGCGGTCGCGGAGTTGCGGGAGGCGAGGGAAACCACAACGGGCGAGGGCCGGCTGGAGGCGGAATGACGGGCTCGGTATTGACGGGAGTCTGTACTGGTAAGACGGGTGATGATGGCGCGGATCGGACAGGTCGCGGCAGTTCGTGTCCCTACTCGCGTTTGCCGTGGAGAGCGGGTTGCGACGAGCGCGTGGGACGGGACAAGCGGCGAGACGACTGTTCTCTGACGCGGTCGGTTACACCGGCAAGGATGCCCGTGACAGGCAACGCCTGGATACAATCGACCTCGGCATGGGTCGTCGTACCCAACGAAGAGTGGCGCAGAAGATAGCGCGGCTGCTCAGCCGGGCAGACTGGAGCTTGTGGCGGGCAACGGCGCTGGCCGAGTCGTCGGGGCCAATGTCCCGCAGTTGCGACTCGGTCTGAACGGCAGCGGGCCAGAGATCGTTCTTGTCTCTGGCTCCGAGCCAGCCGGGCTGGGCCCAGCTGAGGGTGTAATCGGCCCACTCGAAGCGGGTGGCGTTGGTCGTGAGGCTAGCGACGACATGACCCTTCCTGACCAGTTTGTCGAACTCGGGTTTGATCTTGGCCCTCAGCGGCTTGTAGACGAGTTTGTTGAAGCGGAAGTGGCGGACGAGACCCAAGCTCTCGGCCCGCTCCTCAAAGTACGACTTGTCGTAGTTGTGGCGGCTGAGCGATATCGGGCCAGATGGCGGTAGATTTGGATGACGTCCGACTCGGACCAGGCGATGGACGGCTGACGGGGCGAGTTCTCAAGGAGATCGAGCGAGATAGTGCCGCGGACGAGCTGCATCGCGAGGAGGGGCTTTGGTCAGCGGACATGGGGGGAATGAAGGGGGGACGACGACTGACGTTTGCCTCTGGGTCTGGGTCTGGGTGTGAGTATAGGTCTGGGTTGGGTCTGGGTCTCGGTTTGGATCTGGGTTTGGGTTTGGGTTTGGGTCTGGGTCTGGGTCTGCGGCGGCCACGGCGCAGTTCAAGGCCAAGCGAGGCTCAGGGCTTCTGAGATTCTGAGCTGAGTTTGTCTGGAATCAGATGCCTGTGGTCGGCGCGATGCGATGAACAAGTAGTCACTGTCAGTCGCGGCCGTGTGGGAGATGACAATGGATTCCAGGTTCGGCGAGACGGGACGACAAATGAGGAGGCTGCAGCGGCGGTGGAGGCAACGAGGTGGAAGAGAAGAGAAGAGAAGAGGACAAAGAAGAAAAACAGAGAAAGAGAGCGCAACTTGGCAGAACGGCGCTTTTGTCTCGGACCAAGAGCAATCAGATAGATGTTGTTGGCAGTTGCGTGTTTGTGTGCGCCCACTCGCAAAACAAAGCACCAACCTAGGAAGGTACCAAGGTACCTTCCTTTACCTAGGTACGGTACCTAGGTAATTCAGGTACCAAAGTACTTTACTGAAGACGGTAGGTACTCAAAAAGGTACCTACTCAAGAAGACACCGAAGAAGGTACGAAGTGGAAGGCACAGGACCAGGGCACGTGGTAGAGATTCTGTCCATTTCTCGCCATCATGCCACAACACCATGACCCGGCTGCAACGCCGCCAACACGCCCGGCGTCTCCTCCGTGCTGCTCACCCCTCCGCTTCACTCCGTGCCTGGCCTAACGCCTTCGCTTTGAGATGCCTGCCCCCAATGACAATGTCCCCGACGGCCGAGAAGACGCGGTCCCCGATGTCTCCGACTTCTCATACCTGCTCAGCAACATTGAAGATTGCTTGAGAGTAGATATCCCCCCGAGGCTCTGATGAACCATCTTTCACAGACCGAGGTGCGCTGGGGTGACGACCGCAGACCTGATTCTGCTGACAATCTCTCAAGGCAAGCGCGAGGCGGCGGTCGCCAGCATTAGCACTGCGAGTAAGAAGTGCAGGATGCCTGGTGATGCCGCTGGGAAGACGTGCGGGGGAGCCTGTGGGATCTTGAGCGCCATCTGTACCTTATACAGCCGTCGCTTCTGAGTGGCGGGCCCGACGGCTGATGTGGGAGTACCGCGCTCGCCCACCTAGAAGAAGCTGGTCATCCTATGCGTGAATGTGTACGCCGCTGCTGGCTTTTTTTCCTTCTATTTGTACACTTGCATGTTGCGTACGTTAGGCATTTGCAATGCCGACGACGTCAGCGAG
Organism: Colletotrichum tropicicola; assembly: GCA_025962755.1. Lineage (NCBI taxonomy): Eukaryota > Fungi > Ascomycota > Sordariomycetes > Glomerellales > Glomerellaceae > Colletotrichum > Colletotrichum tropicicola. The sequence goes on from JAOWMA010000036.1 coordinate 182,411, forward strand.
GTGAGGCCAAATTAAATCCTTATTCTCTTTGGCGTCAACATCATCGCCGGTGGGAGCCGTGATGGAGGCATTCCCGATATCCAGCAATCGCTGGCACGAAGCAAACTCACAAGTACCGGGTCTGTTGTGTGAGTTTATAAGCAAGGACAAGGTCGAGAGCAGCCCCGTCCAACACAGGAATTCGCTTATTGAGAACCAACAGGCATTTGAGAATTGGTGTGGCGCATCACGCCTCAGTAAGATAACGGGCGAATGCACTCATGCTTGATTTTGGGATCGTGGCAAAGTGCCAGTCGGCTGGGGGGCCAGAAGCAGTGGAAACAGGCCGAGTTTCGTGAGGTGGTAGAGGCGGGTGAAGAGGAGATGGTAAACAAGCGTGGTATTTCCGGCGAGGAGGAACCAACAACCGGGACAGGACGGAAACCGAGGTCACCGTTGAGGCCGGAAAAACGGCAAGGTTCGTACACGTCTCTGGAGTAACGTAGCATCGCCCGGCAGCGTCTGATTCAGTGTCTGAATAGTATCGCACAGGGGCTCCGCTGGAGAGCGTCGAATCGGATCTGCTCCGGGGGAGCACATGTCGGTGTAGGTCGACCGTGGTGGTGGCCTGGAAGAAGCAGACGATGAAGAAGAGCGGCCAGGGCCGAAATCAAGGAGGGCGGCGAGGGCGAACAGACAAGAGAGGAAGCAGGGAGAGGTGAGTGCGTAGTAGAGCATGTCGACGAGGACAAGGGGTGCACTGGTACTTGCAAAGGCAAGAGCGGCGAGCACACTGAGTGCAAAGGCAACTTAAGGCCCCGAGTACTGGGCGAAACCTGCAGTACCATAGTGGATGCATCAGATGGATGGGGTCGTCTGTCTGGGGGATGTAGCCGCCCTCGGTTTCCGAAAATATGGAGAGCGTCTGAGAAGAGGAGGCAGATGTCGTGAACCATCGAGAGCAGCCAGTCCGGCGGCAACTCCGGTCCGGTCTCGTCTACCGTCGGGACAGACGCCGAAGGGCTCAGTTGATTGAGTCACTGGCGGCCAAGTGCCATGCTCCGCGAGACACGACGGGAAGTGACCAGTGATGCGCAGAGCAGCTGGGCCACGTGATGTAGAGCTTGTGGCGTGTGCCTGTGCCTGTGCCTGCATGCTCTGCACCTGTGAAGCTTGGCACTTTCCGATTTCCATCTGAGTTTGGGGGGGCATCGGTCTGATGGACAGCCGCTGGGGGATGCTGCACAGTACGTACCGAGACACGTGATGATAGCCCGGGCTTCGGTCGGAATAATGCCTCGCCGCTTCTGGCACAAGTCCACCCCACGTTAGCCCGTTATCAAACCACGTCAGTGACCGCCGCCGACATCCAACACGCCGAGGCCATCTCTGCGCAAATCGCTCATGGCGGGATCGCAATGTCCTATGGCCTTTGCACCAGTCGAAACTTCCTAGACTGGCTAGAAGCAGACCACGGTTCCACGCCCTGCTCGCCTTGGCTTTTGACCGTGACGACGACAACGACGGCGTCTTCGACGCTGACACATGGTTGGTCAGTGCCCTTGGTGTCCGAACCCCTACTCCCCTGCCCTGTGTAGCCCGTGTGACACAGCATGCTGACCCGTCGTCGCCGCGGTCCCACGACCGAGATTCTCTCCCATTTCAAGCCCAGCGGGGGCGCCGTCTAAGAGCGTCGACTTTTGCATTGTCATCCGCCCCGGACACGTCAAGCACAAGGCTCCAGAGCGAGAAAACATCATGCGGCTCTGCAAATATCGCGCTGGCAACCCCATCAACCACTCGGTGCAGGGCAATCCATGCAGCTGCCCCATGGCATCTCCGTCGAGACTAAGTGTCCGGCAGGCTCTGGGAGATCGAGCTGAGCACGTGGCAGGCCGCCCAGTGACATGGCTACACGCATTTGGTTTGGCAGAATCTGGTCTCATTTCGGAGTCCCCGGCCTTGGGTGGGCCAACTCGAGGTGTCGGTTGTGTATACACGGTGAATAGTGTTGACTAGCAAAACAAACAAACAATCAAACGAGTCCCTGGCCGTCGAGAGACCTGTCTCGAGTGACACAAAGCCAGGCAAAAGACAAGCGCCCCATCCCCTGTCTCTCTCACTGGTTGCATAAAGAGGACAGTAAAAGAAATTCGTGCCGCGTGGTTCTACGTGCCCTTGCGGTGCACTTCAAGGTTTGCCAGCCCAATACTACCACTACTTCCCATCTCACACGGTCGCTCCCCGGGCCCTAGGTCTCAGTGCTTGGTCTTACAACATTTCATCTCGAAGCCTTTAGTCAAGTCGGTCTAAATTCCCAGCTCTGTCCCGTCAGGCACAGCCTGTCTCGCTACCAGGTCATTACGACCCGCACCTCACAGCACCGCAATATCTGTTCCTGAGATGCATGCTGGCATTGTTCTCCGTAATATTACCGTCGTCGAGGCCAGTGCGAGGGTTCGCTGCAAAGAAGATCAGGCTACAGCCAGATGTCACATTCAGATCTAACCCAACAAGCACCAAATCGTGACATCCGTTGACTGGTCGGGAGGGTCGGCATCAGTTGAGTCCGGTAACTTTCCCGCCGATCACTTAGACCACTGCATACAGATTCACCTTCCGCTCCTCACGTTCGTTGATCGCAAAAGAAAGGGCGGGCAGGACCGAAAGCCAGGCAGAGCCAGAATGTGTCACCGGGTACTTACCTATCTCTCAACACTACCTTCCTTGACAACCTTGCAAACGAGGGCTGGCTGAGACCGTCTCCCCACCCATGATATCCCCCCATTCTGCCTCCATCCCAAAAGTTCTGGAGTCGGCAACGTCTCGTCAACCACTGTACCGTGGTCTGTCGCCCAATAAGACACAACGGTGGCATCTTCTTCAACATGGACAGTACGATGCCCCCCTTTCTTTTTGGTCTGCTGCCTACCTGAAGGGACCTGCTAATGACCACTCTTTGCAGTAAGATTAACCAACACCACAGAGCCGGAAAATCGCAATGCTGCGCTTTTAAGAAAGATCAAACCCGAGAAGAGCTCGACCGAGCGAAGCATTCGCATCTCTGAGCTCTGCCCGGAGATTGACGACAAAGAACTACGGGAAAGGATTTCCCGGGACCCTGACGTCGTCTTCACACGAAACTCGTAGCGATTGCTCAATATAGCCGCCGGGCATCACCTAGTCCTCGTTTTCCGGGTTGCCCGGCGACTCGCCATCCACTCCGGCCCCCAGACTGTGCGTTAACGCGACTTGGCTCTTTCCGTCGACCTGCAGAAAGTCTCCAACGGGGAGAAGTATGCACGGAAAAACGGCAAAGATGATTCGGTAGATGGAAGTAGTGACCGAAGACTCTTCCGATGAGTCTGTGTCGGAGTCGGAAGCAGGAGGAGGCAACGAATCGCAGATGCTGTGTCTGCTGCTGGAGAGCTCAACTCAGCCGTTGGTTACCGCTCTTCGGAAGATCAAACGACTTCACCCAGTGACGATTCTTCCATAGATAAGGAAGTCAGCACCGAGATATATACCAGCATGTTGTTTGACACTGGTGTTATGCCTGACGTTGCGCGGACTGGCTTTACTTTGTCGAGTTCTCGACGTCGTCTGGTGAAGCGATCGGAACAGATGATATAGATATGGACGAAAAGGAGGAAGACGCATCGAACGGCGGATATAACAGGGAGGACTAAAGGTTACAGAAGCTCGTACACAATTTTCTGATGGGTCACAAATGATTACGCTGTGCGGTGAGACAGAGCAGAATGAGAAGATGAAAAGGCCCCCAAGGACTCGTCGGCGCGACGTTCGACCGCATCAGCCCGCACCCTGGCTCTTTGAGCGAACACAACGACTGTCATTCGTTGACTCCGACCGTCACAAACGTTTCTGATATCGGCACGCAAGCACAGAAGGCGCCTTAGCAGGTCGTCTCCAGACGGCCACCAACTGTCTCTCAACCACGGCATCCTCACCGCCAGAGCTTTGGGCTCTTCCATGACACCTCTTCAGTGACAAGCCAAGAAGTTGCGGCGTTCTGCGACGATCCGTATATAGAAACCTATCACAGTGAAGGCATTGGCATCATCAGGCCGAGCAGTACAGACAGATCAAAAGAGAACTCGGCAAGCTTTAATTAGCCTTGTTACGGTCTGCATAGGCAGGGTCACATCCGAAGGCGAAGAGGTCACCAGCCAGCTTGCCGACCAGCTTGTTCAGACAGCCTACGAGATAGCTAACCTCATAGCTTATAGAGCTGGCTGAGGTTGCAAAGTTCAAGCAGCCGCCAAAGAGTCACTTCCTTGAATGACTGTCCAGACTCCGATATGTTGAGGTTCTGACGGATGATTCGTCTTTGCGTGTGGAGCTGGAGGCTTGGAAATCTGCTTGGACGGCGTGTCCTCGACAGCCTCAGCAGCTTTGAGATTTATGCAGTCAAGAACACCGGATTCTCCAACTTGATCAATGGCCCATAACCGACTATGCCCTGCTTGAAAGGCGATGCAAATGCATGGATCTCCAACGCTGCCCTTCTGCCACACCTGTTCTAAGCATCTACTTCTACCTTGACATCCATCCTGTGTCTCCAATAGGTTTCCTTGTGGGATTCTAGCCTGCACCCAACTGTCGCTTCATCCTGCAAGTCGTCTTCTCCCCTGACGGGACGTTCAGACCACCATGACGTCCGAGTAGTCGACAGGATGGCATGGCCTTCCCCCAAAAAGGTTTTGCTGACTCATTTGGTCTCGGCGAACTCCTAGATGAAATTCGTCATGGAACCTTACCAAGAAGACCCGGCACGCACTCGATACACCCCATTCTGCTGGCACGTTCCTTCACGGCCATCGGCCATTGTGGCCCTGCTCGCCATTGTGCTGCCGACAGCAAAGGAACTTTGCGCCGTGTTTTCTCCAAAAATCTCAACAAAGTCTCTCACTCTCGTCCTCTTCTGTGCTCTGGGATGTGAATGGTACACCTGTTGGTGGAGATGATCTGGCCACTGTTACTCCGGTTGTGTCAAGGAGCCTTGTTGCTGGTGGCAGCCAGTCCGCAGAGTATGGTTTCGGCAGTTGTGAGTTGCTATCACCACTCTACACCTTCTACGAGCAGCCACCTGAGCCTACATTGGAGCTTTTCCGAGCGCAGATATTGGCAAATCCAGCCCGGCCATCTTCTAACCTCGCTCAATGATTGCTATGTCTGCCTCTTCCGCAACCACGACCGGACCCTCAGTTACCTCGTTGGCCGTAATCGTGGCCATCTAACACCAGTGCCGTATGATCCCTCCTCTTTTGTCATCAGCTCTCGCCCTCTTCCCTCGAGCGCGATGCCTCCAGAGTTTCCGCCCCCGATATGCTGATACTCTCCCCCGCTACCTCTAACAACGACGACGCCGAAAGCGCCCCAACTTCTTTGACCTTCGGCCAAGTCTATATTCTCGCACTGCGGACGAACGTTGACCAAGATTCTTTCTGCGACTCAAAGCGGGACAGGATTAAGCATGAAGTGCACCATGCGCATTTTTACCGACGGGAATAGCACTGGGAAACTGCGCAGGTACCACGAGGGCACGAACGAGAGTGTCCGTGTCCGGCCAAGAGATCTACGCAGCTTATGGGTCCCTCAGCTCGTTCGCGATGCACAATCCCTTTCTCCCACCAGCCAACACCATTTTGTGGCCGCTGAGACGGGTGAAGCCATACCTCTGGTCACTCTTGGCCCATCCTTTAGGGTCTCCACGGCCTCCGCCTCTACCCCAGTAAGTTCAGATCGCAATCAAAGAAGGAATACAGCAAGTTCGAGTTAGCAAGTTCGACTTCATCCTTTCCGGTCTTGCTCCGGTGCAGCAATTTCCCAGCTCAGTCAACCACAGAACACAACCTCCGCAGTTACCAATTCCATGACAGCACATTCGCTAGACATTCATCTTGCCTCTGGTGGCTCTAGCGAACACTAACGAGGTCATCCTTGAGATAGAGGTCTTTCTCTACGTGAATGTCGGACTTAAGTACAGCGCAGCTCGTACTGATTGATGTGGTACCGGACCACCAAGCTCGAACGCGATAGCTTTCAAGCTGCCTGGCCCTTTGCGCGGCAACAAAGCTGCCAGGCTGCAGACTTAGTGTTTCGCTTTCCTGGCGAACTTGATGTCCGGCATCAACTCAGGCGTCGGCAATAAAGTCCACTTTCCACCCTACAACGCCGTTATCCGAGATGTGATATCCTATTTGATGGCCTGTAGGAACGCACTCGACATGATCTAGGACATCTTGAACACCCTCACTGTCACCGCTGGTCGGACCGCGACCGCCTCCCACCGCTACGTGCTCGGTGGTGCCGACTGAGTACCTAGAAACATTGCCGCTGTGCTGGATGGAGAGGATGGTTTCCTTGATCTCGTTGTTTGAGGGAACACACTGAAGTGCCTAACTTCGGCATGTCGGGTTTTTATGGTCGATGTTGACAAGGTAGCCTTGTCATAATTGTTCTCCCGGCGCTGCGCCTCTCAAAGGTGACTATGTTGTCTCTCCTCCGTTCTTTCGTTTGTCTTGTCTCTTTCATCTTTGGGTCGTGGCACTGTTATGCAGAGACACTGATCCTCCCCGTGACTCGAGAATAGGGACCTCCTTGAACTCGAGGGCGCCTGGTGAGGACTTCACGCAGAGCTTGATGTAACTCCGCTGCAAGAATGAGATGACGGCGGAGATGGCGTGCATATAGTTTGTGACGACCACGGTGTTGAGGCGAGGGTAGATAGCAACGTGTATTGTAGTGTCGCCCACGCTCTCTAACGCAATTGCGCATCCATCTCGCGCAATACGCAACGGAAGTCCTGGTTTCCTCATGGTCAAGTCTCTTAATGTCCCATGGGAAGGCACACGCATCATACCAGTCTGTCACATCTGTATTGCCTGCTGGAAGTCTGGCATGGCATCGAATGTGACGATTTACAGTGAAGAAATCGTCACATTTGAATTTGAGTGTACCTTGCTCCAGCCACACAGCGGAAAATGGGAGCGACGGGAGCTAAGGTACTTAAGGTAGGTTGGCTTGGTGCCTGAGACATAAGTGATGGGGGTGAGCGATGGGCGAAGCAAATGAAGCAACATACAGCGGTGCCCTTCTCAATTCCGAAAGCACACTTCACGCGCCGGGGCTTTCCCGGTTCTTTTGCGTCACGATGCGCTGGGCAGAAACGACGGGAGTGACGATTTCCTCACTGAAAACCGTCACATTTGATTTCCCCCAGCGCGCCGGCCTCTCCGACTGCCGCCCAAGCACCACGGCGATGACCGATGCAGCGATGCCAACATAAAGATACCTACTCTCTCGGCCCACGGGTGGACTACATTGGAGATGCCGAGGAGCTTGAGGTTCCACCACTTGCTTGTAGGAGACATGCCTGGGACAGAGCGAAGAAGCGCCGGCCTGTCACGAATTCTCTCGCCCCTGTACACATCTGGCTCTACTGTGGATTCTTTACGCTAACAACCTTCCTGCCGTCCAACAGTCCTCAAGTCTCACGCGACTGGCTTACGTCCGCCACTGGAACACAACCCCCCCTCGAAACGAGTCTCTTGGAATAATCAACATGCCAGACAAATAAGCAGGCAAATGGCTTGTTCGAGACAAAGGCGAAGCTCGTCTACAAGCCTATGATGCCAGCTGTCACGACCCCGAGTTACTGTAAAACATAACTATGTCGCAGAGCAATCGGATGTTTCGAGAAACCCGGCTTGAAGGAGCCGTCCGAGGCGAGATGTTGTGCAAAAATGTACAAAAGGCTGGCTGAAGTCACATTGTGAAAGAGAATGTAGGAGCGGGAGCTTTTGACGGATGATGACAGTACCAGTGTCGGGAGGAGTTGAAGATCTTGCCAATATCGACGAGGTCATTCAACTTGTGGATGGAAGCCATTCGAGAGGCGGAGGCGCGGAGGCGCGTAGACTGAATTGAGTTTGATTATAAGCATCTGAAGATTGCGCGATGTTAGCGGCAATCATAGCGACGAAGTCGAGAAGGACAAGCAGAGTAAATGAAGTTGGAGGTAGATGAAGCCGAGGGAGGAATCCGGGTTTGCATGAAGCAACCCCATCGCAGCATCGGCCCGAGCGAAAGAGAAATGGAGACAGCAATAGGTAGCAAGACGAAAGAGAAGGAGCGCGAGGGATCAAGAGCCGTCAAAGTCGCGTGCTGCCTTGGGGCAGTGGACGGGGGACTGGATTGATCGCGGTCCCAGGCTGCCAGGCTGGCCCATCGACTGCATTTCTTTTGCTCGGCGAGGGGTATATGCACTAGGTCCACAGCACCTATTTCTTTCTGCACGCTGCCCATTCGTGATCCTCTCTAGATAGTACCACGTGACTTCAAGCCCGACCTTCGTGATACGGGTCGGAAAAGAAGCAAAAAGGTCCTCGACGTACGTCTGCTATGGGCTTTTCGACCTCAAACTAGGTGTACCAGCTTTTGTTTGGCATGATGGAACTCGGCTAGGGGTTGTCGTACGGACTTACGATGTGGTTTGTTGGAAAGCTTCGGTTAATCAGGCAGGGCTTTACGGCTGATTGCAGGATGTGTTGACCAAGTTTGCATCAACAAGCAGGAGAGCAGCGGCAGTGGCAGCGGCGTTGAAGTTTGAAGACGAGCTTGAAGAGCCGAGAAAATCGGAGTCAGACAGAGGCTAAGACTACAGTCAGGTAGAAGCAACGGTTGATTCCGACTGGGGACAAAGGGGGAGGCCCCATCTTAACGGTTTCTAAGACGCAAATGGTGTCTCTCCGAGGCTGATGGAGGAAGATACAGTGCCATACGGCTTCCTAAGGTGCGGGCTTGCTACGAATGCCATTGGCGATGGGCAGGTACTCCGGATGCCACTCAACAGATAATTCCGGCCTTATGAAGATCATTTGGATGAGTCAAGCCTACTACTGCTATTCTACAAAGCCTTTGTCTCCCGGCGACGCCGGCCAATTTCTTTCAAGCTGCCGCTCGGCCAAGCCAAGGACACGCTCACCTCACCAAGAGACCGTATCACCGAGGCCCTGGCCAGTATTTAGAGAGCACTTGACGACATGATTTCTGCCTCTGGCAGTGAAAACGCGCCCCCCAGTCTTGCCTCGAGTATGAACATAGAACGGCAACCCCACGCCAAGTTTGCCGTCTGGGCTGAAGGTTCTAAGAAACTTGAGCATGCTCTGGCATGCCGCTGCGGAAAGGTCACAGACATGATCTACGTTTCTGCCAGCTGCTTCCAAGTATGCTACCTTTCATCTCCTGTTGGCACCCAGTCAACCCCACTGACCAGACATAGCGGGCGTGCTTTGGCTGTGTCGCAAAGAGAGGTATGTGTTGCGGCAAAGTTGAATCAGTGTATCGTGTAGTCTTCTAAAAGCACGATCCTTGTCCTGTCTGTCTGTTGTCGAGAGCTCGGGTGGACATTCTCGAATGTGGCATGCGGACCATGCATGGAAAATGCCCCATCTGCCGGCAACGTTTCGTGAATGGGGTCATCGCGCAGCACCCCACCATTCTACGTCTGAAGCGAGAGATTTCTTCGGCAAAGTTCGCAGAGCGTCCGCAGAGAGTCTTGTCTAGACCCATGGTCAATTGAGAACGGAATAAAATAGCCCGCAGTACCATGTGCTTACGGAACTGATTGAGCAATACGTCTACATCAGCTTCAACCCTTGTGTTACCGGGTATTCCGTCCCGTGTCTTCACGATGCCTGGTCCAAGGCACGTGAGTTATAGAATGTGTAGTGCGTATTTCCGTGGAGACCTTTGCTGCGACAGAAATCCAATGACGAACCGGAAGAGGGCACCGGATACACGGCGAGACGATTAAGTTACTTGGTAGAGGTCTATTAATGACACTTTCCTGCTGCATAGAACTCCAGTCACCACTAAGTTCCCCGGACAGTTGGCCCCGATGTCAATAGCCTGACTTGGCTTGCATCGGCAGCTACGATGACAATGTGCCTGGCATTATTCCCAGATACCACTAGAATACAAAATTGCGCACGAAGAAAAAAGGAGACGGTTAACCATACAACGGAGCATCCGGTGGTTTCGAATGAAGGTTCAGTAATGTAAATCTTGAAGCCTGATGTTCGATTTCAGCAACCAACAGGAGGTTGAGACGATGCTTTAATCAGGGCCGTCTGGCGAATATGCACGGACGGAGCAAAACCTTCCTTTGCTGTCTTTGTGTAATTTGGCTAAGGTTGCGAGAGAAACTAAAGCTGCCACAGAATGACCACTGAAGCTCCGTCAGCATGATCACGAGTGGCAAAAGAGTGACCTTAAGACGCTGCCTTGCTGACTCCATTAAGGCTGCTAATGAGATGGATGTAACAAGACCTGCCGCGGGGCTCTTCAGCCTGATCTCGAAGCAGCCTTCCAACATTCCCGCCAAATCTGCTGAAAGCCCAAGCCTCAGCTCTCCGTTACCGTTGCTGCCGCTGCCAAAACCTAGAACAGCAACAAAGACACAGGCAGACCTGGTGCTGACAATGAACAAATAATTCCTCCGCCGTCATGCCCACCAGCCACGATCAGTTCCGCGACATTGGACAACGCGACCCCCCGCCATCGAACAATTGAGCAACTCGACCAATTTCATAGCGCTGGAGCGAGCGGCGCTCACCACACGGGCTTCTGACTGAGTTAGCCTGCTGGACAGTTCCGCAACACTGTCGCCTTGTCCTGCGTGGAGGTTTTGAGGGCGCTCCCACCAAACCGGGAGCTATGGGAAAGTTGCTGAAAAGCTACTACTTTGGTAGGAGTTCTTTTCCCGAATGCCAACGTAAGAGGAGAGTCTCGCGACGCTGAATAGAAGGCGCAGTTCAACGATAGCCCTTCTCCAGTCCACTTCGGGCAAGATCCCAGGGCAGACACAGGCCGGTCTGATCCGCTCCCTGAGGAATATCCGACCGGGCATCGTCCGCAGGCCGTGCAAGACAGCACTTGACTCCGGCAAAGTCTGGCTAATAGCATCTATGTGAGACAGTCAACAGTTGACGTTGGCACTAGGTTGTGTTATGTCATTCCCTTAGAAGGTTTGAAAACTCCTCCGTTGGTGGTAGCTTTTGAGCGCCGTTGGAGGATGTCGCGAGGCTGGGCTGCCTCGCCGAGGCCTCACGCGCTGTGGAGGCCCTGGTAGAGATATCTCGAGTCCTCCACCCGTTGCGCCTCCTTTCTTAGACTATAGACATACACGTTCACGCTCACCTTGCCTCTTTCGCGCCCTCCCCGTTGATAGTGGATGATGAAAGGTGCACCCATTTTTGAGACCATCGCCCGTCGCAATGCACCTCATCAGATAATGATCGTCCATTCCCCCAAGGAAACCTGGACCCCTGTCATGAAGCCGCAAAGTCAGTCGGAATGACGAGGCCGAACCTTGCGCGGAATGCTCGTAGTTGTTTTCGAAAAAGCTGTCGATTAGACAAGGAGTGATCAATGCGCCACCAACCTCGACGGAGTAGACGAGGAGTTGGAGGGATTGCAGCTTTGTCAGTAGGTATCTAGATTATGGGTTGGCGAGGGGCGATGTTGTAGGTGTCGCGGTTTCCGTAGACGGCATTTTCGTAACATTTGTTTTTGTCGCCGTGAGTCTGATTTGCTGCCGCTAAACCGCGGGAAATCGGCGAACTTACCTCGGGCGTATGATAATTGCTTGAACTAAGGTAGAGGTCGAAAGGTATCCCATCAACTGCTAGATGACGTCGGTACAAGCCTATGCGGGGTAACAGCATATTATGTTTTAATCCGACTTACATTCCCTTATTTCCGCCAATGAAAATTCTTATATAGGGTCAATTTGGAGAAAATATGGGCCATGTATGTACTGACGTTATCTAGCAGTTGATGGGATAGTCTCTGTCGCCGAGATCATACTTGGAAGGTTCGGGAAGCTTGAGGCCAAGTGCATGAACCCTTGACAGCCGGTCCCACGATGTCGGATTTCGGCCTGGGCGGTGCTATTATGCAGTGGCAACTCTGGCGTATCTGTTCTGTGTTAACGAAAAGGCTGCAAGATAGACTGTGGATTACTGGATTATGGCGGTGAATGGGTGCGAAACAAACGAGTTGAGAGAAAGCTCTTAGCAGCCCTAAATTAAGAACTTCTTGCTGATTTGTTGTGTGCTGCCAGTGACAAGTAGTGCAAGGACTGGGCTGATTCTCCGGCGCCGGCAGGCTGTTTGTCCTCGGGGCTGGCGGCGTTCAGCCGTGATGCGCGTTGACGCGGCTGATACTGCTGCCAGCGATTTGACACTCCAAGACACTCGCAAACTCTTTGAGTTCCGCCCTCCGGTCGTGCTTGATGGTGGCGACCAGCAACTTGGTATGGAGACGCTGGTTTCAGTCGGTCTCGAAGCGACCGTTGGCTAGGGCCTGGTTTGTCTCCTACCCGAAGTGGCTCAATGCTCTATGCTCGAACAGCTGGCCAAGAGACGGCCGTGATGTCGATGGCGGGATCGGTTCTTGGTTTCGAGAGGTTGGTTGAATGCGTGACCCTCGAGGCTTACTACTTTGTCATTGGATTGCTGCCTCGCCGAGGACGGAAACTGGTAGTTGTCGGCTCTATGCGCCGGGCGGCGTCGAAAAGAGGACCAACGTCTTCTGGAACCTGATTCAGTCTCTCGAGTTCTGGGGGCGCGCCCCGGGTCGAGGTATTGGGGAACCCTGGCGGATTTCCAGGCTGGTGTCGACGTCGCTTTCATCGCTCGGAAACCGACGACGCCTGCGTTTTGGCGGGACCATTTCGGGCGTAGCTCTGTCTGACGGCCAAGTTGACGGACAAAGCAGCAGTGACATAAAGCAGCCCCAGCCGGCAGCCCCAACGGGTTGAACTTCTGACTACAAGCTCGTCGCTGAGGCTTTAGGAACTGGCGATGCAGATCTGGAGACAGCGAGTGGTGGAAGGATCTCGGGGATGATACTGTAGACACAGGTTTTGCGGTGATGGCAAGACTTGGACTTGGAAATCTCTTGGTGGGATTCCGGGACCGGCCTCACATGCGTGCCTGAGTCACGGGTGATGGGGCTGCAGACACGTTTGTGGCACGACAACTGTGTCTTCTTCTTTTTGGTTCTCAGTCGATAGAGGTCTAGGTGGTCGTGATGCTAGGCTAGTGTCAGCTCAAGGTGTAGCAAATCTGAATGCCAAAGATGCGCAGAGAAGTGGCTTGCCAGCGAAGACATTGACGTCGGAGGAGAGCGGTTAGAAACCATCTGCTGCAATTGCGACGGGACGCAAAGCAAAGAAGGACACCGTGACAGGGCGGATGGCAACGAGCTTGTCGGCGCGCTGAGGAGAGGCGGTCGTGCGCGGTCAGTGATGCGGCTGATGATGCGATAAATAGTGGCGATCATGAGTCGCACGATGACGAAGATGACGAGATGGACGATATGATGACCAGTGATTGTCGTTGGAGAAGAAAGGAGCTTGTAGTTTGGGTTTGGTAAGCATTCAGCACGACTGGGAGGAAGGCAGGCAGGTGCAGAGCTGCGAGAAGCCGCGTAGCCAGAGCGGCAAAAGGGAGCCCGAGGGCTGTGAGCGACCTTCCTAAGCTGGGAGATGTATGCTCCGGCTTGCACAGGACCCTGTTGCAGTGCGCATAGGTCCCCCGCATAAAATCGAATGTGACGATTTACAGTGGAGAAATCGTCACATTTGATGTTGTGGGGCGAAGTTTTTGGGACATGCACCGCTGCAAAAACAAGAGCAGGAACATTATGAGCCAGCGGATGCACGCAGAGGCAAGCATTTATATGAACTCGAATCGCGTGGTTGAGGGTCGAGAGATACTCGATGGCTGTTTGTCCTACCAATCTAATCCAATCCCTGGCGTCCACTGTAGGATGTCGTCACCTACTCTATCCCGCTCGTCTGAGTTCCCAACGACAAACATCCGAGAGATGAAATATTGGCAGCCATAAACTACCAAAGCTCTGTTCGGTTCGCGCGTGTGTTGTCCTTGTGGATATAGAGTAAAGTCGGAAAAGACACTTATCGGCGCAAGTCGGCCTGCTCCGTTCAGCGAGCCTGCAAGGATGCCAGCACGGGGGTGCCCAACACTGGAAATGCGACATGCTACGCTGTTGGAGGCAATCTTGCGGCTTTTTGGTCGCGCGCGACATGATCCCGGTGCGGAAGGACTACGTCGTCTGGGGTTCCTTCGAGCCAAAGGTGCATTGCTCCTGAAAAGCCTCGGGGGTTCCGGTGGCTGCAGACACGAGGTCGCATTAGAGGGCGCATGATCTGGCGCAAACGGCAATACAGTCAACTCCGACACTGGCTTTGCGGTTGAGCTTCGGCCTGCGTCTGGGTGGTGAAGCCTGAACTCCACACTGATTGACGCCAGGAATGCGTGGCGTTGCGTGGCGTTGCGAGGCGTCCAGTTGAGGCGGCCATTGAACGGCGCGCAGTGACATTTCCCCGGAACATTGCCCAGGCTCAGCCCACTGCCCAAGAGGCATCTGACCAGGCAGGTTAGCCTGTCCCGCGATTGCCAGCACTTTGCGTACCTTTGGAGATTTGATCCAGCGCCTCGAATTGATGACCATCGTCCAGAGGCATCCCCTGGCCCCTTCGCTCATCCGAACTCCCGCTGTCCTGGGCCATGAGGGCGGGTGCATCAATACCGACCATGGCTCATCCCAAGCCAGCTTCGAGGAATTTAGAGTGATGACATCATCCTTGCGAACCCCACGGGACGGGCCGTGGGCTAAACAAAGAACGCAGAGACCGACCGACCTCCCCTGCCGTACATCTCTTTGGACAGTTTCATTTTATCTGGATGCATCATTCCATGAGGATACTGGTGGACCCGAAAATGTTGCTTTATGCGGGACACAGGTCTGCAGCAAAGACCAACGAATCAAACTTCGCGCCAGTCAAGACGGCGCAAGGGTCCCTTGGCTATGACTTTGGACAACAACCATTCATCTTACATGGAATTGCCTGGGGTAAGCTCCTCGACAAGCATCCGGCTCAGGCGAGTGAAGTGGGGCTTGATGTAGTTACAAACAGCTGAGAGACACGTCGTTGGACAGACTGACTTTTTGGGAGCCCGTGTCTGCGGTGAGGCACTGCCAGGCAATCTTCGCCGGTAAGGGTGCCCAGCGCGGCATGGGCAGCCAGGTCTGGGCCCGATGACGGGCCGCTTCGTCGCGCTCATAGACTGCGGCCCCCGCCCTGCCAAACCAACCTATCGACCGCAAGGGCCGTCATCAACCTCAGGTCTCAAGGCCCGTATGCGGCAGCATCGGTGGATATTGACGACTTGGGTTTGTTAAGATAGGCCGAGGAACAACGGGCATGAACTCACCTCCCGACGTCCGCCTGGACGGCGATTTGCCGGTTGAAGTGGTGGTTTTGCGGACCGTCGCGCCGTCGAGGCTGAGCCAACAAGGCACAGCAAAGTCTTCCAAATGCTCAAAGCGGAGCGCAATCTGCTCAATGGATTGACTCAAGACATGGCAAATGCGAGAGGTTCCATCAACATGCTGCGACCTAGGGAAACCTAAATGCTCATCACCCTGTGTCGGAATTAGCAAAGCTGCAACATGTGTTTGTCATAGCAGCCAGCTCTCGTGGAAAAAGACGATTGGTAATTACAGCATTTCAATTTGTGTCATATCTAATACCGTATAGCTTGCAGCCCTACGAGAAAGGGGGATACTTGCAACTACCACATCACTCTAGTTAAGTAGGAACACCCACATTCCGTGATACCAATGCAGAGCCTCCTGGGATCAAACATCTATTACCCCCCTGTTACCCATCACATAAGAAGCTTGGCGTCATGCATGCACACAATGGCATTCTGGCCCTCCTTAGCCTCCTCCAGACTGTCCTGCAGGCGTGCCAAGTCCACCATGAAGTCTTCGGCCTCCGTGATGGTCTGTTGCAGCTGCGCTTCGTTTTGATCGTGGCCTGCGTCAGGGCGTCTTGGGCATCCTGGACCTCGAAGCCGAAGGCGGCACTCAGCCGCGTCACGGACGCTTCGCTGACCTGCGGGCGCTTCTCCAGAGTCTGTCGGAAGAGGGCCACGCTGGCTTCCACCTCTTACAAGCCTTCGGGGGCTGTTCCTTTTTGCTGACTCAGTCACTCCAGGACGGTAATGTGCCCTTCTTCTGACTGTTGACGGCCGCGGCCCATGCAAAGCGTCCGCAGTTGAGCAGCAGTTCAATGCGTACGGCCCTTTCAGATGACTTCGCCTCGGCGTCTTCGAACTTGGCTCGGAGGATGCCGCGGATGTCGGAGAGCTGGGCCGATGCCATGCGCATGGTCTCGTTGAAGGCCGGATCGATGCGTCGGGGGATTTCGAGACCCGTGATGTTAAGGCGCGGCGACGACAGTGGGGGTGGACCGCCCATGGCACCTTTGACATCAAGCAGTCTGGCTTGATGGCCCGCGAAAAAATAGTCAGAACGGGCAGGCGCAGGTTGTCGCCCGAAACGGTGAAGCGCTGCAGCATGGTCTTGAGGGCACGGCTGTGCTTTTGGCGGAGGGCCTGGTCGTTGCTTTGGGTGGTGTCGACCTCGCGGCCGTGGATCAGCGCCGCGGCACACGCAACGGCGAAGATGCCGCAGCTGACGCTGTCTATCTGCTGGACACATTTCTGGCCCAAGAATCAGTAAGAACTAGGCCGTTGCACAGGATGGGAACAACAAGACTCACCAGAGTGAGTTCAAAGCGAAGCTCTTTCGTCACTAGCTGGTTAACATGCAGCCAGACTGTCATCCACTTACGCGTCTTGTTGAACTGCGCGCGGTTGCGGGCCGAGTTGTAGAGCGTGCAAAAGCCGCTGGTGCGGTTGAAGTGGCCCAGTGTCCAGTGGTAGTTATCCTCGTGGTTGTGAGGAAGAGGATGTTGCGTGGCACGGGTGGTTCGGGCAGGGGCATTGAGAGGCCCGATGACCAGCCCAGGGCGACGACTTCTTGCCTCGCGGCGTTGGCGACGGTGGGCGTGAGGGGCGTGAGGTGCTTCAGGGACGCCTTGAGGATGTGCCTGACCAGAAGGCCATCGGCCGAGTCTCCGGCTCTCATCTCATGGCACATGGTTGCCAGCTCCATGCCGTGTGCGACCAAGGCCTTGGTGATGACATACATGCCCGCGGCCATCTCCTTGCTGTCGATCTTGATGCGGCTGGAATGGAACTTTACCGGGTTGCGTTCGCCGTTTGGCCACGACTCATTGTACAGGTAGTGCAGGCAGGAACCCCGGTATTCCTGAGACCGCGACAGCTGCTCAGCAGCCGCGTCGACAGCAAAAGTGCCGTTCGAGTGGATGGTGCGGGCGGCGAGCGCGACCGTGACAGGGCCCAAATCCGGCGCCCAGACCCGGCTCGACACATCACCTTGGGCTCCGGAAGCCTATGCCTCGGCGGTCGACGAAGTGGGTCTCGCTGACAAGTCGTAGCGAGACGGGAGGTCGCTATGGATCACAGCGGCAGGCTGTGAGGCGTTGTCGGTGTCGAATTCGGTGTCGTCGAGATTGGCATTGCGGTCGGAATCGAGGTCGTCGTCGGGGGCTGTGCCGGCGCCGGGCATGGCGGGCTCGGGAGGGCTGGGATCCACGTTGACGACCGTCTCTTGAAGGTTGCCAGACGGCTTTGTCGAGGATTTTGCCGCGGCTTTCTGCGTCGGCTTCAAAGCAGTCGGCTTTGCGGTCGCAATTGGTTTCGCAATTGGCTTCGCAGATGCCTTTGCAGGTGGCTTTGCAGATGATTTCGAAGGCGGCGCAGTCGGCTTCGCGGCGGCCGGCTTCTTCTGCTGCGTATTTTCGCGCATCGTACCGTCACTGTCACGGAAGTGGCGTATGTGATAGATGCTGAAAAGAGACCATAAAAACGCGGCGCGAGGTGTAGGGTGGCAATTGAGTCAGAAGACACGATGAGATGTTGCTGGAGGTTTTGGGCGCAGCAGGAGGCACCTCATTACGTGGTCATGCAGGGAGGGCTTCAGATTTGGGCAACAGAAGTGGCAGAAGCTGGGGAAGCTCCAGTGAAGATTGCTCCTGCCCGTGGACCAGCTCGTCAGGCCGGAGCAAATTTGATGGGGACTGTTCCGGCCACTGTAAAGTTTCCTCTCCTGCCAGCCGGCTGTCCTAACACGCTCGGCATACTGCTCCGAGACTATGTCTTCCAAAATGTCTCCGTCGTGTGCATACGCGAAGATGGAGGGCGCGGTATCAAGTTCAAGGCACGCTGCCACGAAAGTCCCTCCAAACACCGCTGCAAGTCCTTGTTGGCGCGCTGTTTTCTCAAATGTCAGAGCAAGCAGGGCAGGGGTCTCTTGGATGGTACTCGCTTTGGATGAATTGGCGGCGACAGCGACGTCGACTGACTTGTTGGTCGAGTGAGGCGCACTTGGTCGTGGCAGAGGAACCAAGTGATGACGGCCTTGTTGATTTCCGTCATGGAAAAAAAGACGGGCCTTGTGTGCATGTTGGATTCGGATTTTGTTGCGTCACTGACAATGGGAGATAACACTGGTTTTGCTTACCTAATTGTCCGCTTACTCGGCACCCCGCCCGCTTGGATTCGCAGACGTGCGCTGAATTTCCAACTGGTGCAACCACGACGGCTGCAATGGCCATGGAGGAAACGAAGTGACGAGATGGGCGACGAGATTGCCGGCTCTTACTCTTGCCGTCACCCAGTCAGGCGATGCACTTTATTACCGGTGGAACCCTTTTTGCCCTCAACATCACCAAAGCTGCGTTTGTTTTCGAAGACCGGCCACTACCAGTACCATCACTGAGTCGACACTCCAGATGCAGACCCAGCCATTTTCCTTTCCCGGCCGTCGGCTTGCAAGCATGCTGCCGACCGAATGGGCGCTGGGTGCTGCTGGCAGCAATGGTTTCGCACAGACAGGGCGAAAATCCGGCTAGCGCAGTGTCCCTGGTCGTTGGCTCAAGTCTCGGCCGCGACGACCATGGTCATCGAGCGAGCATTGCCCGTCGGGACGTGGAGAGCGGAGCGTCATTGCCAAATTGGCTGGCGGGGCCAAGCGCCTCGATTGTGCCGGCTGTGAGCTCCAAGACGCAAGTCCGATCATCGGGTCGGCACGTGCCTTTGGGCAGAGTGTGTCGGTGTCAAGCCGGAAACAGAGATTTCCGGCGTGGCTCGGTGTGCTGCCAGCGCTAGGCCTAAACGGGATGTGAACAGCTTTTCCGGATTTCGCATTTGTGTGGTGCTGCACCTTGACCGGAAATCCGGAGGAGACCCAAAATGGACAGAGTGGGGACAGGTGTTTTTCCGAGTCGGTGAGTCTCGGTGCGTCTCGGTGAGACGGGCAGCCCACAACCATGCACTTGCCAACCTACACTCAGCCAGGGCTCAGAGCTACCTTCCTTGCCAAAGGTAGTGACGCATCTGCGCAACGCGACGTACCTACCTCCAGACTCTACCTGCCCAAAGAGCACCTGCCGCAACGTCCCAGGTGCCACGACATCCTCAGAAGCTTCACTCATGGCGGCCTCACCAACGCCAGACCAAATAATGGCGCCAACGGCCGCGGCCCTGCCCTTCGACCTGTTCCACCTCCTTGCAGCGCAGCATCTCCCGATTCCATCACTGGCGGGTCTCAGCAGGACCAGCGTTGCCATGCGCGACCTGTGCCAGCCGATGCTATTCCGACTTGCTGCCGCTGCCGACAACCTCCTCGTTGGCGACCACGAGATCCTCCGAGACCTCTCCGCAGATCCCAATCATCAACCGCTCCCCGTGGTGCTCTGGGCCGCGACCAACGGTCACCTCCAAGTTCTTGAGAAATACCAGGCCTGGTCGGGATACCCGGTCCACATCACGGCCAGCTTTCATTTCCCATTTCGCCCATGTTACCATAACCGCCCATGGCCTCACCACGACCAAACAGCAATGGCGGCGGCGGTGCGGCCCGGCCGAACGGGTACCACCACCGCCTTGCACCTCGCAAGCCAGAACGGCCACGACGACATCGTCAGCTGGCTCCTCGACGCGGGAGCTGACTCGGACTACCTTGCCAGGCACGCCTGCCTGTGCCCGTCGCGGCACATGCCTTTTCTCCTCATCGAGCACAACGTGCTGCAGCCCGAAGACGGCCCCGCCGCCACGCCCCTTCACCTCGCAATCGCCCACGGTCGACAGTCCACCGCGCAGCTCCTGCTCGAGCGGAGCAAATCGCCCACCTCGTGGGCACGCGCGCCCGAGGACTGCCACGGCTCGTCGCCACTATGTATCATGGCCGCCAACGCCATGACTCGTCCCATCGCCTGGCTGGCGCGCCACAGAAGAGCTGCATTCCGGCGCGCTGTTCTGCACGCCGACGCACTAGGCTTTTCGCCGCTTCACTACGCACTGTACTGCCGCCACGGCGCCCAGCATCGTGTCGCCGTTATCGAGCTTTTGCTTCTTGGCGGCGCGAACCCGGAAGCTCGCCATCACTGGCTGCACGGCCAAGACGAGGATGATCAATGTCAGGCGAGGGGTGGATGTGTCCCGTCACCACTCGACATGGCTCGCGAGATGGGTTTAAACGCTGTGGTCCGACGCTTCGAAACATGGCAGAGGTTGGGGAAGTGACGTGATGATGCGACGGACGGGTTGATACTGCACTGGGCTGAGCCTCGGATGGGAAGCGGTTTGTGTCAATATTGAGATCCGAGATGGGGGTTGACAGGAGTCATGCCTTAGATAGTGACAGAGGTGTTGAATCTCGGGAAGAAAAGCTCTTACACCGACTTTTGGTGAATAGGTAGTCTCAACCATCGGCGTTGATACTGTATTCCAGAATTTCAAGTTGTCTTATGGTGAACCTTGCCGTGATATTGTGCATTGGGGACCTAGGTACCTAGGTACTTAGCCCGCCGGACCCAAGACACGTGATGGTGCCCCAGACGGATCACCCCGCACCCTAACTCGTGGGGTGGCGTCCCACACTCATGTGCCTTATCCGGCCCTGATTTTTCCGTCTCGGATTTCTGCGTGTCGTTTCTCCCCGAGCCGATTTGCCTCCCGGGCAACCACCATCTCCGTTTTGCGCCGTGTCCTCGCCGTCCCTTTGTACAGCAATCAACGATGTTCGGACAATTCCAGCTTCAAGTCCCGGGTCAGGCGCCTCCGGGCCGAGGTCGTGGGCGTGGCGGACGGGGTGGAAGAGGTGGAAGAGGAGGACAAGGAGGACAAGCCCATGCCGCTACCGTAAGACAATACAAGTTCCCCACACTCTACCAGCACAATCATCCCTGACTCTGTGACATGAAAGAGCCTAGTCCATCAGTACGACTACGTTCAACCACCCACTGTTGGAAATGCTGCTTCTTTCGTGTTGGCCAATGTTGCCGGGGCAGCTCCTAGTGCCGTAACCGACATTGCCGCGCTCAGCCACCAGCTCGCCCAGGGTCCGGTCAGTTTCCAAGAGGCCCTGGCCCAGGAGAACATCGTCATCCCCGAGAGGCAGCGGCAGAAGTTCGAGAAGCTTCAGAGACTTTGGGAGGCATGGCCAGACAACAGGTGGTATCCAGACCAGATGTTTAGCAAACCGGCCGATGTTCCTTTCGCCGTCGTGTCTAGATTTGCATCCATCACCGAGACATGGCAGAAGAAAGCCACCGAGAACGAGTCGATCTGGGCCGGCATCTGGGGCAACTGGAACGGCGATGGGACCGAACCCGACGGAATTGCAACCAGATATCTCAGGGGCATTGGGGCGTCCCATTTGACCGTGTCTGCTGCATCCGAGATTGCTCGACAAGTCAATGACAAGTTTGGCGTCCCAAACAGAGCCATGCAACAACCAGTGGTCGAACTAGATGGAGAGGTGGGAGATGAGAATGATGTGCCTAACAATGAGGACAAAGAAGAGGATGAAGAGAATAACAGCTTGAGCCTCGACAATGATGCGGATGACATCGAAGCCCACTGGCGTCCCTCCTGGCTTTTCTGGGAAGACGATGACGCGTCCATCAGCTCTGACGGAACAGCGTATACACAATTCCAACAGGCCCCATGCATGGATCCGGGTCTCTTCATCCCAGACGACTCATCCGAGCTGTCCTTTATGTCGCCGCCGAGAAGCATTTCATCGTCAGATGACGATTTTCCCGTCGAACATTCACGCACGAAAGCTCGAGTCTGCGTCGTACGAGATCAAGCTTATTACGACCAATTGTACCAGATCAGATCGGAGTCAGATCCCCAGATTGAGGTTTAGAATGCCCCTGGACAAGATGACGATTCGTCGGGCGGGCTAGTCGTTCCTTTCGACTTTCATGACGACCATGGCATGGTGGATGCAGCCCAGGACGACGAGGAGGAGGCCAACATCCAGGACCGGTTGCGGCTGTTGGAACAGATCCTTTGTGGGGAGAATCTTCGCCGACGAAATGCAAACGAGCCGCTCGTTTTCCCGGGCCCGATCGACGACGATGAGTACATCGACGGCCTCGAAATCAATGTGAACGACGACTCCATCCAAAGCCGCCTCCTCGAGCTAGAGGGAATGTTTTTAGCACAAGTTCGCGAAGATCGCGCCGCCGCCGCCGCCGCCTCACCAGAGCCTCCGGCTCGAGCACGCCGCCCTCGCCGCCCTCGACGCCAGCCTGCTCAAGACACCGACGCTGGTGATGCTGCTGTGGCTGCTGGAATTGCAGCATCTCGCGCAATATCCAGAAGACTCCGCAGATCGACGGCGCTGTTTACCCCAGCCCAACGCGCGACGGCAGCCCGGCTTGCTCGCAGGGCTGTCGAAACCTATCTACGGAAGGCTGCAAACGAGTGAGATGATATGGTAGTTGTGGGATGTCGTTGTGATTGCTGTGCATGACATGTTTACGTTGAGTGGCTTTGCAGTAATAACGTAGCTGGTAGAAAGGTTGATCAAATCCCAAGAGTCTGCATAGGCTCATGTTCCCGTGCTTCCTGTCGCCACCACAACGAGTTTGTGGATCAATGTGCGCGCTCATGGGGCTGACCGAGTGTCGCGCCAAGTCAAGGGTGCTGGTTCGGGGTGCATGTGAGTTCTGGAGGCAATGCATGCCATTGATCGGAAACAAACAAGACGACGCAGGCCAACACCGTGCTGGCATGGCTGTTGCGGCCTATCGCGACGTCGCGGAAATTGCCACGTCCTCCAGCATGGCGACCCAGCCGTCGAGCATGCCGCTACGCCACTGCGCCCACTTGCGCAGCCCGGCGACGACCTGCAGATCGTCACCCTCCGCCTGGTAGCGGCTGTAAGGAGGGCGGTGGACGTACGTCCGACTCGTCTGAGCCCAAAACACAAATAGACCCGTGTATTTCGTGTATTGTTAACTCTGGCTTGAACAGTGTTTACGAATATCGCATATTTGGGCAGTGGCGTGATGTATTCCCCCAGGCCAAGAGACAACCGCAGCTGACCACGGCTGCCAACGAAGTTCTCGCCGACAACGAGAGCGAGAGCAACGGCGCTGCCAGTGTAAAGATCCATGAGCCGAAAAGGGCGCGCTGGAGTTGGCGTTGCACAAGAGCATCTCCGTAATGTTGCACGCCACGGACAAGGCCGGTGGATCACTCCCGAATAGCAGAACCTGTGGGCGAAGAGGTGGTTGCTGGGGCGGAATGGGGTGTTGCAGGGTCACGAGCCACTGTTGTCAGCGTTCCACGAGGGGCCACGATGCAGCCAGAGAGGAGCTCTGATATCACTATCGTCAACTTCGAAAAGGCTCCCTTGGGGTCTTGTGTGTATTCCATCACGTTCTTCTCCTGCGAGTGCAACACAAGATCGAAGCACTACTCCGTTCACGGTATCGATCTCCTGTGCCAGCCATGATCGGACATGGTCCTAAAGGCAGGCGCTGTGTTCTTAATGTTGATGCCACGCCTCACCACTCCCGCCCGTGTCTCCGCCCTGCGCACAATGGTACTCGTCGCGCTTGAGGCGGTCCACTAGACCTGCGGTGGTGTTTCTCACGTTCCACCCGAAACTGCATAGCTCCCACCAAACTGCCGTCCTGGGGCTTGAGAGACGCCCCCGCCCGTCCTGCACAACACCCCTTGACCTTGTAGGGGGTTTGATACCCTTCGGGGTCTTGTTGGAGTTAACGTCAACCTGTACGGGCAGAGTGCTAGGCTGACACAGTGACCGGTGGAACTTGTACTTCATCCTCCCCGGTAGCACCTCGGCTGGGAACGAAGGCCTGCGCGTGCACACTGTAGATCAACCGCGTCTCGGCGTGCGCACCGCCGCATATTTGACTTTGATGGTTAGCGATGATCTCCCCCTGAGATGCCTCGTGGGTTGGGGTTGACAAGCCCCGGAGCAGGGAGCACATTGTGCCGAGTGACGAGAAGGAGCTGTAGCAGATGAGGGTGCCGGCGATGCATGGCTTCGGCACGGGCTTGGGCGTCAAGCTGGGGTCGTGCGAGTCATCGGGGCCGCCCGACTTCTCGGTCGGGATCCGAGGTATGTCAAGCTTGTAACGGAAAGGAGCTTGCCCCTGGAGGATGGTCACTGAACGAGGTGCGCGTGTAGATCTACTGCAGAGATGTTCCTCGTTAGCGGTGGTGTGTGGCTGAGGGGTCCCGATCTCAACTGAACCTACTAACCCAGAAGTTGCTTGGGGGCGGGCTTGTCTCACCCTCAGCCTGGGTGGCGAAAACGTGGCTGTCAGCCGCAGCATGCGTCGATGGGAGGCGCCCCGAGATAGCGAGGCGAACGGCAAAGGGCGAGGCTTCGTGGGGTGCGCATGACAGCGCAGCTGAATGTCCCTCTGAATTTTGGAGGTTGTGGTAATGCCTCGACATTCTGACTCCCGGAGGAGGAGCCCCTGATCTCCCCAGAGAGCCCTTGGTTGAGATGAACGTCGTAGTCTAATTGTGATGCCGGCCTCTCCTCTGCCTCTCGTCCGGCTTCTCTTGGTCCAGGTTGAGAGAGGCAGGCTTGGAGCTGCCGAATGAGGAGACATGACGTGTCCTAGCAGCCTCTGTGGCAGCAATGGTGGACGAGGAGGTATCGGGTCATGGAGGACGGCGGATCAGAAGAGAGAGTTGAGTGGGGTATGGGGCATGTCACTCCAGCGTTGACGGCACGAAAAGGATTGGCGACAGCGACATCGGCGAGGACGATGAAGAGGTCGGTACGCGGCAAAGTGGACAAGTTTTCTCGGCAAGACAGCCTGCGGGCGAAACAACGACAGTTGCTGTGCATTCAAACGAGTCAGAGAGAACCGCAGAAGGACAGGAAGTGGCTGGGGTCAAACCTCGGCGGTGAATTGCTGGTGAACAGAAGCTGTTTGCTGGCTCCTCGGCCGTATCACCCGCGGGCAGGAAGCCGGGATGCATGTTTGAATACGGCAGCGTCCCAAATGCCGGATTTCCTCCATCGATCAACCGACACTTGGCCTGGTCGCTCGCGCGAGGTAAGCCTCGGCCAGCCTCCCTCGTATCATGGCGGACAAACAACAGAACGACGTCTTCACGCTAGTTTCCGAGACGCGCGGTGGTTCTCGTGCAGATGGGATGGGTTGGGGCGGCGGATCGAATCTCTTCGCGGCCGAGGCAGGCATGCTCTTGCCTGGAAAGGGTTCAGGGCAGCATGGCATTGGAAGCAAGATCAAGGCCGATCAAAGAAAACGGGAAAAGGTGCAAGACGAGGGACTGTTGCGATGGAGTTCGGGCGCCTACTCGCCTCCTCGAGGAAGCTAGCGTCGGGCTGCCGGACCTTGACAGCGAGCGTGAGATGCCCAGCTCCTCCAAGTTGGCAAGTCGCTCTGCAGCCTCCGAATCAACGTCGGCCGTGGTGAGAATGGAGGCATAAAGCCCGGTCTCGTTGGAAAAGGGAAAAGCAATGGTTTCATTCAATTGAAAACAAAGCCCATGCGAAGGTCCGGGTGGGCTGTGAGGGTGCAAGGCTGCGGGGTGGGGGGTGGGACAGGCAGATTTTGGGGTTCCATTAGGTTGCACCACCCCGCAAACTGGACGGCTCACGTAGCGAGAACCCGCAGCGACTCCGCTGCCAGCGGCAGGGTGGAGGTGCTGTGGAAATGGGGGCCTGTGAACAGCGTCTGCCATCCGGAGATGGCCACTGCCGCATCAGACCTCGGTGCTCTCGTCCACTGACCTCAGCCTCAAATCAGGTGTTCTTTCTGGCCGCGGACAAGCATGCCTGGATACATTCGCTTCCAACGACTGCCGTAATGTCACGAGCCGGTTCCTATGTGGCCTCATCGGCGGGGTATCCCTGCCAATGCACTCTCAGATACTCCTTGCCCTGCTGTTTCTTCTGTCCAAGGATATCAAAAATCTCCCACTCGGTCGACGCATCATCGCTCATCCCCATCGCGTGCCCACGGCCCCGAGGCATGCGCGCCCAGTGGCTGTGAAGGGTGTCGGGAGCATTTTCCTGAACCATCCTCTCGTCCTCCTAAGTGGATTGTTCTGGCGCATGACCTCTCCACAGATCAGAAGATAGAGGATGCCATCTTCACGCTTATGGCTCGCAATGTCTTCGATTTCGCGGTGAGGTGGCGTGTCGGATGGGGAGAGTGGAACGTCGACGGTCTCGGGGGCATGCTCAGGAGCGTCGTTCGAATCCTGGTGATTATTCGCGTCGCTCGAGTAGTTCGTATCAAAGGACTTGTCGGGGATGGGATCTCAGCTGGGAGCTCGTGCGGCGCTGCCCGTCTGCTGCTGTGCCGGTGACTAGCCGGACACGCCTGCGTCTTCGGCCGCGTCAGGGCTTGAACGTGACTGCGAGAATTAATTAGTACGACAGGCCAAGGTAGCGACGGTAATTGAGGGCGGGGGAAAGGAGAAACGAACCGTGGCGAAGTAGACGTGTGCGGGGAGTGGTCTCACAGTTGTTTGCGCGGCACTGCCAAGTTGCGGGTTGGTAATTTGTTCAGGACAGCAGGCTCAATGGAGCGGAAAGTACAGACTGGGTCAGGCGTTGTTGTGGAGTCGGCGCAATTATTAATCCGCGACCTGGCTCTTCGCCGGGGTGAGCCTGTTGATTGGGGGCCAAACAAAGTAAGGTACCTTATCCCTTTGACCCCGACAGTGAGCTTTTTAGCGTACTTTTGCCGGCATTACCTCATCAGGTATGACTATCAAGATTTCTAGGCTCCTGATAGGTAAGCAGAATCAGAGTCTGAGAGTGATTGGTTGTACCCTTGCCGGTCGAAAAGTGCGCTAAAAAGCTCCTTCTCGGGGTCAAAGGGATGCTAAAAGATTAGCATTGTGACTAAGCAGGTACGTACAATCCATCCTGCAGAGGCGAAATCGACATTTCAAATTTCACCACTGACATACACCCGAACGAGTCGAACGAGCGAGAACGATAAAAAGCGCCGCCTCCTCAACGACATTGCAAATCTCCGCCACCGCAGTTCGAATGCCACGGACCCTCCAAGCCTTTTGCCATTTTCTCTAAACCGATTTGTCAGATTGGGCAGTGACCAGGGTGCCTGAAGTGCTGGGTTTGCGCCGCCTCTGTCCCAGTGCAGTGCACACCTCCCCGATAAAATGACGTCATTGCTGATAAGAACTGATAAGACAGGGCAGCTGGGCTCTGGAGCAAATCCACGACGTCGAACCCAATCTATGACAACTCACATCGCACAACTCTCCACCCGCTTCTTCCGCTGTATTACGAGCATCACTCTTGATGCCCTTGGCGCGTTTGCCAGGCCTTGATCACCTGCCCCAGCTCGACAGCAAAAGACACGTATCCAGGATGGCCTCTTCCAATCTCCCAGAGTTGATGGATTTGCTGACAGGTTCTCAGCAGTGTCGATTTCCAGGTCCCAGCCCCGCATCCTTTGTCGTGCTGTTCAAAGCGTCTTTAAGCGACACAGCCTTGGATTCAACGGCCGCCAGACAAAGCCAGTTGGCGAAACATCATTCTCTGCATCCATCAGTTTCTGCATGCACACCCCGACATCTCGGCCTTCTCCAAAGTCCCACGCTGATCTGTGCTGACGCTCTCCTACTATGACGGGGAATGAGTTTGCGGTGGCTCACAGTCGACGACGACCAACCCTACGACGCCCGATTCCGTCGCCATCGAGTCTACCACCGTAGAACTCACGACTTTCCGGTCTATGACCTTCAATCCCGCAGCTCTAGCAGCGTGCCTTCGTTGGTGGCGGGTCTCCCTCCAAGCACTGGACTCAGAAACACAACCCGAGTGAGCATCTTGAGTATCACCAGCTGAATAGCTCTCCTTTGTACTTTCACTATCCATGACCCATTTGCTGATACATTGGCCATTTATTCAGACTTCGGATATCTGTCCCGTGATCCCTCCTCGACTCCTCCTCTTCATCCTCCGTCTCGATTCCTCTATCCCCAGTCTCTCTGGCTCGAACCCTCGTCTCGATGTTCTCCTCTACGAATGCTTCCCACTTCGGCTCGACGCAAAAATCAGCGCCGGTTCATTTTCCGCTCGGTGACCATGTTGGCACACCGCATCAGTAACATGATTCATGGCGTCTGGGAGCCGGCAGAACTTGACCCCAGAGCCTTTGGCTCACAAGGACGTTTCCGTGAACCTCTTTTGCTGGTTGGCGGCGTCCCGAGGCACGGCAGAAAGGCTGTCATAGGCCGTCGCAGTACCAGCGTGCAAGAATCATGTACCCCTCAGCCACTCCAAACAACCTCCGTCGCGTCGACCAAGCTCTATACCCAGCTCCAAAGCTGCTGCCTGGACGTTTCGATGTAATAATTCCAACCCTGCATCCGCGGAGGAGTATGAGGATGGTGGAGCAAGGCCAGCGAGCCGTTGAGAAGTTTGATGACACAGGCGGTTCCAATGCTTTCGCGGTTGGAGGCGAGGCCATCGGCGTCGACGTGTAGGAGTGGGAAGCAAGTCACGAATGCAGAACCGGCTCGAAGACGTGCAGTAGAGGGGGACAGGTCGCAGGTTCCGGTTGAAGAGTGAGATCAACGAGAACAGGAGCTTGGTGCTGTGTCCAAATGGCCCAGTGGGTCGTTTCGGAAGCCAGATGGAAGTGCGGATGGCATCACACTCGATGCTGGGCGAGGTGAGCGCCCAACCTTGGAACCCGCCATAGCCCGCTCTAGAGGAAGACCGCGCTGGACGCTCGATGCGAGTCTCACGCAAACACACCGGCTGCCACACCCCGGGATTGGTATGAGAGGTACCTCGACTGTGCAGTCACGGAATGTATTACCTGTGCGAGGGAAGGTGCAGGGACAGCAGCAACAACTAACATTCGTCGACACTCAGCAGACCCTCATTACAACAATTCTGTTATCGCCTCCAACTGTCTCCATAACTTAGTACTCAAAGGTCCAGCACTTTGTAGACACCTGTCTTGACGTTAGTGCCAAACATGCCTTCATTGAAAGCCCGGGCTCAAGCACAGCAGTTCCGGCGCCTGGAATACGAACTCAGCAAACAGGTCGACCCAGCGGATATCCGTGCCAAACTCCCCGATACCGTTATATCTATCATCATACCACACCCAGAATTCCCTAGTCTTGACCAAGAGTGCAAGTCAAAATTGCGCAAAGCCTGCGAGAACTAATCCATCTGGGATGGCAAACAGCGGTCGGAGATTTCGGCCCGGCCCGCGCAATTCGGCCCGTGCCGCCTGAACCCTGAGAATAGCTGGATGACAGAAGGCACGTACCTACGTGGACCGACATTTCAGATAAGATGGCTGATACGGAAGCAAAGGGAGGAAGTATAGCAGAGCCCCTGGAAATGATGCTTCGCCGTGAGCCAGCAGAAGAACATAGTAGAGACCGGACACGCGGAGTCACCTGGTCACTTCTCTCTGCGGTAGGGTACCTGGGCCAGGGCCAATGTGGGCCGGGTGATTGCTGCTGAGCTGCGTAGGTAGCTGCGAGGTGCAGCGGATCGAAGCCCGGAGGCTCCGCTCAGATATCTCGACCTCCCAGTCGGGGCGGAACGGAGACCACCACATACACTGCAGGCGACAACGTCAGCCCCGGAGCCTTTGGCTCCAGTCCATCCATCGGATTTCAACCACCAAGGCCGCACCGTCTCGTTGCCATCTCCCTCGTGGCCAGCCAAGCCAGATACGGCACTCTGTCCTGAGGAGTTCCAACCAGACCGGTCCAGTTCTGGCTCATTGCCGTGGGTTTTGGAAGCTTATTTCCGCATCCTTGGCCGTGATGTTGGCCGGAAGATCTGCTGGCAATAGCGTCCATGACGAGCTTCCGGGCGCCGTGTCAATCTGATGTACAAGTCACAGCTCTGCCTGATAAAGGTCCTCATCGAATAAAGGATCTCATCCTTTGCCGGGAGACCCATCTTAGTGATGCTTCAGTGAGACAAGATGAGGAATCGAGTTAGCAGACAAGAGGCGTTCTTCTTCACAGTGCAGTCCAGGCTGTTCTTGGCTTCATCGGTTCTGCTCTGCGCATCAAACCCCAATCACCGCGCCAGGCATCTCTACGTCTGGACCTCTAGGTGTCGTTTATTGTACTTCCGGCTTCGTCCATCTTATACCGGAAGCCGTCGGAGCACTTGCATTACATCTCTGACTTGCCAAAGATCCATGTTGGTGAACGTTATAGCGCTGGGGACATCTGCTATAGCCATTGGCATCCGAGATCTTGGTTTCAGCAAGATGGGCTCTCCATCTCCGCGTGTCTCCAGTCTCGACTGTATGGTAATGATGTGTCTGAACTTTCCCTGTCACTGGCCTTCTCTAGCCCAACGGACACCACGGTCCGGATAGTGCTGATGGCGGCGCACCTGAGTCCATAATAACGACGGCAGCTGGGACGGTGACGGCAAAGGTCTGCATTCGTATAATCCAGTACCATGCGCAAGTTTCAATCAAGAAAATGGAAATCTGCCAAGAATGATGAAATATCTCGAGGGAAAGATACTGGACCTCGAGATCAAGATACTGATGATGGTGGCCGATATAAGCATCACCGCTCGTGGTTTGGGATCAATAAACCATCAGCACAGTCTCAGAGGCCAAAATCCCGAAGGATGGAACCGGAAGAGCCTGATAACATTCAATACCGCCGCGGCGGATTACTAGAAACCCGTGGTACGACGTGTGAAGATTGGAAATGGTACCTGGATGACAGTCGACTGTGTCAGCGTGTGTTGAGGGTAGATGTGGGCGGAGCATGGTGCACCACGGTTCACCCAAATTCGCCCAGGGAAAACGGAAGTACGCCTGCCTGGACGTCTTTTCGTTCAATTCCCATCATGTCTCCGGCTTTCATGTCGCAACTCCATGAGTAAATTCAAATTAGGAAGAGAAACTCCGGCGAACAAAGGTTGAGACAATGAAGGGTCATAGAAGATGATTCAGCGGACCTGTGGACAAACACCGCCGCAAATTTTCGGGGGTTCGTCCGGGATTTTAGTGGGCCCGACCGGGCGGAAACGGGTCCCGCTTCCGCAGCAGAGCGGGCTCCGAGTCTCAGCTGCCGCTACCCGCCTGGCCAATCGTCTTACACCCCGACCTCTTCAAGGCCTGCATCAAGGTCTTTTCAGAAAGTCTTGGTTGAGGTGAATTCTCGACGGTGGATGCCTCTCGCAGAAGGCAGCGGTACGTGCCGTCATCTTGGGTGCCCTGCTCCAGCAAACAACTGAAGGTTGTGGATGCCTTCCAGGATAATCTGCCAACAAGCGCGAGAGGCAACGGCAACGGGCCCGTACCATAAGTGCAGCTCGATTGGGTCCTCAATGCCAAACTGGGTCGGCGCGGACCTCGTGGTAATTGCTTCCTTGTGCTTTTCCACGACCCGGGTCCTCTAGCGGTCCCTGTGTGTTGCCTCGAGAGCAAGGCGAACGAAACTGGTGTTGATGTTGACGGCGACTCATTCGGGGAAGGGCGGTTAATGGCGCGAGCTGTCAGTGTTGGCAGGGGCATCGAAGGCGTGGGTGTACAGAGCGACATGATCCAAAGCAAGCAATCAGGGCCCAATCAGCTTGCACAGACTCTATCTAATCTCTGTGCAAGCTGATTGGGCCCTGATTGTCTGGACAATCCCAGGGGTGGAGATTGTCTGGACAATCCCAGCCAGCCAACCAGAGCCCCCTGCGTCCCACCGCCGGCGCCCCAGCCGAGAAAAGCGCTGCGGAAATTGATCTGGCTCCTCCTGCACAAGTCTCCAAATTGACCACCGAGACCGGGAAGTGCGGTATTTGGGTAATGGCTCACTCCCGGCCCCGAGCGAAGGGCGTGCCGCTGCAGCAAGTACGAACGCGCATCTGCTCACCGCACATGCGGTCGCCTTTCCATCCCCCGCCCTTTCTTCACATCCATGATCTCGCCGCTCCACTACATCACCACACCTGCACAACATCGCGGCATCACCACACCACATCCGCAGCCCATCGCCAATTGACTCGCTGCATCTCATGCATCGCATTCGCCTACTCCGATTGAACATCCGGAGAATACTGATCCATTTCGGCATCTCGTTCGCCTGGAGCATTCTCGACTAGGTACACATCCAGCCCTGCATCGCCAATCCCATCTTCGAATGTTGTCGCCGCACTCAGCAGTCCCGACAGCCTCCAAGTCGAGTGTGGTACCAGCTCTCCAGAATACCAAATTGTATTCTGCTGTGTTAGCACCGTTGAGTTGCCCCCTCATCGTTGTTCCTGCCGATTCATGACAGTTGCTCTAGCCGGCCTCCTCCGCCGGTTTCTTTTGCCCTTCTACGCCTGCCGTTCTGAAGGTGGTCGCCTTTGGTACTTACTTTGATGTACGGCATTAGTTCTCCCAGTACTCGCCGCCGTGTTGTCAAGACTACGGTGCGTCGCGACCCCAAGATCAACCGACTTGTCGCGGAGTTTCTCGACGCGCTCAATCACATCAATGTTCGCTATGACCGCATGGCTCGGCAAGACCAAGAGATCAAGGATTGATACTAGGAGGTGGCCAGGACCGTCCACCGCTCGAGCGATCATCAAATCTCCAGATCCCATGTCCTCGATTGGGCGGCCTTGCTCAGGGGGACGTCTGTATCAGAACGAATGAGAGTCAGCCAAGAAGAAGCACCAGATGAGATTGGCGAATGCGCAAAAGCCCATAGGGCTCTCGGAAACCCTCAAAGTCATGCTCGAGCCCGGGCCGGCGGCCTGCGTCAATACTGCGGCGGTTACGGCATATCCTTTCTCCGAAAGTCGACCACCCACGAGCTTGTTCCCTCCGAAGCCATCCGCTAAGGGCCGGTGAACCAACTGGTGGTCCGTGTCGATACGGACGATGCCGATGAGGGTTTTCCCGACCTGCTTATTGCCAAGATCAAAGAGGTCATCAAGCGTAAGTGTCTTGCACCTTAGTCTCTCTTGCAACAAAGTTGTCCGCTAACTCATCTGTGTCCAGACCTGAAGACCGCCGCCCCCGAGAAGCCAGACACTAAAAGCCGATCTCGGAAGAGGTCCTCGTGTGCTCAGACCGTGGACACCGTCTGCAACGACGAGGAAGATCGAGAGCATGTTCGGGGGGCAAGCGTTCCCGTCTATCTGCCCCTGCGGACGTGCTCGCCAGTATGTCCAATGTCTATATGTACCGGCTGTACGAAGAAGGGCCCTCTCAGCTCGAAGAACAGCTCACGCAGCCTGACGAGCCCCCCAAACCTTTCCTTCGACCCGCAGGATACTTCCATCATTCTGCTGCCAGGAAGCCGAGGCTCTCAGCTGCACCAACGCCTGAGCTCTAGCAGTGCCGACATGTCGGCCGAGGAGATCACCACAACCGAGGCCGAACTCAATGAATTCCTCCTCGCCCAGCATGAACAAGACGAGCTCCTGCGCGAGCAGCTGGAACTCGTCGCCCGGTTCAAAGCGAAGGGAGCCGCCGAAGTGGACGGCCATCTGGGTACAATGATGAATCCCCTCCATCAAGCCGTGGCCCGCACAGCGAATGGGACTTTGGCAGTCGGCCGCAAGGGCAATATGTACTTGGAGGTACGCAAGCGCCAGAGGAAGATTCTGGGTTTACAGGCGCCCGGCGAGGCCAACTCTGAGAGCAAGGACAAGGAGCAGGCCTAGGTCTGTCGGTGTGGTCGTTTGCCGCTTTTAGGCGAGGGGAGTCTGTGTTTATTTTGGTCGACGGGAGTGCAGCGTGTGTTTTTCAAATCCCGGGAGGGCCGTGTGCCCAGTAATGGACGTCTTTTTGGGCCGCCGCAACTTTCTCCCTTGCCTCGTGATGTAAAACTTGATCTTTTTCAATGAAGCCGAATTGCCGCCTCACCATTGTCGACGAAGGACCCTAGGGCTTGGTGATCACGGCAAGCAGTCATGGACGAGAACCAGGCGTTCCTGCTGGAAAGTTCATGGAGGAGCCGTTTTCCATCTTGATTGACCAAGAACACCCAGACTTGGGGCGCAATACAGCAATAATATCCGACTTCAAATCAACACAGGCGAAGAGAATAGCAGAAGCGGCCAACTTCATACAGCAGTCAGCCTAAGGACTAGCAAAGGAGTTTAAGACTGTCCCAGATGTAAAGAACCTGTATTCCTCTCGATTACTTCCCGACAAAAGGACACCGGGTACAAATCAAAAATACAAAACTAATCACACTTCGACGCGACCAAAAGCTACATGGCCCCATCCAACCTACAGGGTCAGTCGAAGATGTGTGTTGGTGGCTGTTTTGGGCTGTAAAGATACTCTGAATTACGAAGAATTTGGCGGGAACGGGATCCTCAAAACTGTGCGTAGCCTGCGGACATTGACCGTGATTCACAAGCACTATGTACCCGAAATTCGGATCCTGGATGCTGAGCCAAACGTGCCTCCGGCAACATCCGACAGATGTGAGCAGCAACATCTACATCCGTATCCTTGGCAACGGTTACTGTTCAAATACTTGAATTAAATATTCAAAAACCCTCTGTGTCGGTCAAAATCAGTTGGTGGTGTTACATCCTGCGTGGAACCCGGCGTTGTAGATGTTGAAGTGCACGGGGATGATCCCCTGATCCGTCAAGACGAAGCTGTTGCCGAGGAGCATAATGCTGAGACTGATACGGCGGAAACAGGTGATTTGAGAATCACACTGTCATTTAGGCTTGGGGAGCCAGATGACGGAAGCATGGACGGCTTCACGACTGCTTGCTTGGCTGCCGTCCTTGCTCATGTCCATTTCTGAGTCAAGGGGTTAAGAGATGGGTCTCTGGCCGCCGTGGAGTACCGTATCACGAGTACGATCCGTGGTATTTCCGCCCTTTGTGTATATTTGCATATCTAACTAACAGACAGCTACAGCGTCGTCGAAGGTATCTTTTCCACTCCCTTCACCTGATCTTGCCATGGTGCCATGGTGCACCGCTGTTACCGCCACACTGCTGAACGAAAACACTTATCATCTGAACCCTGCCTCCCTCACTTCAACAGCACACGCCCTGCCAGCCGGAGAACAAGCCACGATACTCGGGAATAGCGGCACACAGCGCGACATGGCGAGGCGGATCTCGGCTGGAAGGCTCCCACTCGAAGGATTCGATGGACCGGACAAGTTGTTTTACCTAAGCGAGGCCGGATGAAAGGAGAGAAGCGCCGAGGAAAGCCGAGTTCGGGGAGGTTAGAAGACGGACGCGGGCCGGCCGCAATCAGGGTCCGAGCTGTATTTTTCGGGCTTGCACGAACTGCCGTGGCAACGCTGTTGGATCCTGTGCGAGAAGTGCGAATACTCGGGGGCTAATGATGAGGCAATGAAGGAGGGTGGTTCTCATCTTGTAAGTCTGGTGAACTTGGTATCTTCGACGTCGATAAGGGACGAGGTATGTGTACTTGAAGGTGTTGTACTGGTTGTAAAACCAAAGGCAGTGCTTCGATCCGAGTCAAATATAGCCCACGACGCTTTGAAAACTGGTTTTAAGGGCGACTTCGAGCTGCGATTGATACCCTCCCGCTTATTGATGACACGAAACGACCGTTTATGGCCGGGTACCTACAATACTCGCATGTCTCCAAGTATGCTACAGGAAACTTCACCTCTCTCGTGGGTCGACGGCGGCCGGACGGTCTCGATGTCCTGATTCTGAATTTCCGCAAGGTCATTCTGCGGGTCATGAATTGGCATCATTGTTCCCAACTCCCGCTTGGTCAATGTAACTTGATGTGCGGGCTTCCGCCCAGGTTCCGGCTCTCGGTTTGGACAGGTATTGGCGTGAATTGCAGTTTATCCAAAATAACGCGTCAGATGCGCAGCTTCGCGGCGTTCAATACTCCCGTAAATCAACAGTTTAAACCTAACGAGTCTGTTTTCTGTTTCGTAATTTCCCACTCCAAGGTCTGATCGGTTCTTGTGAAAGAGGATGCCCTCCGTGAATTCTCTGCGACCTAGCCTACAGCTACAGGGACGACAAATAAAGTCATAATCTAGCGCAGAGGGAAAATATTTGCCGGCTTTTCCGCAGTAGTAGTGTTCTTATTGCCCTCTTGGATAATCCTTCAACTCTCCACGCCTGCTTCTCCGTCGAAGTAATAAACTATAAAGCAGTGCTTCCCTGACTTGAACGACTAGATCCCTGAAGGCCCCATAATCTCTACAATACCCGTCGCTCGGTCGAAGCCCCAGTACCGGTCTTTCTTCGAATTTTAATTCTGGATATACGAGCATTTCAGAAGGCAAGCCGACGGCCATGACCGTGGGGCCTTTCCAAGAGGGAACCTGCGAAGACCTTTCCTCTCGGAAGATTGCCGCGACAACCCGGCTCCAGTGGCGCCGATATTGTTAGAGAAGGTGTGGCATGTCCATTCGACTTTGGGAGGTCGCGGATTGTGTATTGCGGTTTGTTGATACCAAGCTCTCGTGAATCTTGACCACCCACCATGACACTTCTGGGCAGCGAAACTCACCGTAATATTTGCTAGAAAGGCTCTCCGAGTGTTCAGAGTTGACCTAAGTGCCTCCGCCGACCCGGTTATAAAACGCTTGGGTTTGGCCAAGAGGATTACCCATAGAGCTAACGAGATTGACGAAACCACCAAGCCGGAAGATTCCATTCAGCCTGGCCATTCGGCACATGAAGGCACGGACGCACACAACGGCCAGTGCAAAGTCGCCCACCAAGCCAAGTACTGATCCCTTTGAACAATCTCTTACGTACAAAATATTCACGTTTTGGCCATAATATCCTCCAATCAGAGAGTCTGCGAACCCACCAGCCCCAGGTCTTCTCGCCGCATGGCTCCAGTAGACGGAGATGGAGGCTGACTTAATGCGTGTCCTGATGAGCTCGCTAAGGCCAAAAAGTACCGTTCTTCTCAATGAGGAGGCGTGTCGAGAAGAAAGCAAAGCTCCTAGAGGGTTGTGCCTCTCATGCTGAGGTGTTCACTTGGACTCGATGGTAACGGCGATGAACTTGCCTCGAAGCGGGTATAACGACGTTTGGCTGATGTTTTGGAAGCTGCTCTGCCTATGGGACTGGAGGATACGGCGAGAATGGTGCCATGGTCGCAATAGAATCAGACCGCAGCACTTGTATCGATGTAGAGGCAGATGTCCACAATCTTCTCGGACGCAGATCGGAGATGACTTCGGGAATAGCAGGGGCCAGTCTGTCCGAACAAACCGTTAGTCCATAGTGCGGTTGGCACAGGGAAACGGGAGGGGGAGATAAAACATACGTCGGGTTTGAAACAGACTGCCCGATCGCGTCTATTCGTCGGCCCCTGTCCCGAATGGTGGCAGACTGCACCTCGCTATGTTCCTGTTTGCCTCTGGCAGTTCCTCAAGGCGACACAATTGTAGACGTGTGAACCGGAGACGCGGTATCGTCCCACCGAGTCTGCTTAGATGTCGAGGAGGGCATGGTGCACGATGTGCCCCTGCATACGATGCGGGTAGCATTTCCTTGAGGCAGCAATGGCTGACTGAAGGCAGCAGCACTTAGAAATGAGTGATCAGCATGATTCGTAAAAGGGAACTTGTACTGGGCAAAGGCATGCAGCGTCGCGCGGATCGGTCCTGGCAGCGAGACCGTCGATGTGGTCGAACTTGCGAGGCCGCCCAGCCTGAGCCTGTCCAGTCAAATCCATTGGCAGCAGCTGTTTGATCAGCGACGAGGTGTGTGAGACGGTGGAAGCGGACATGAAGCGGCGAGGTGTGCGGTGGTGGACTGTGAGGTTGCCGAGGGACTGATTTCGTCGTGCCCGGAGAGCTTCTTAGCATCTTATCGTTGCCTAGGACAATATCGCAGCTGTGGATGCGTCGCGTAAATACCGAGAGGAGATTCGGATGTGGAAGGGAAGACTTTTGTGTCTCCTCAGCTTCCTTGGGTCGAGGCCGACTGTGATATTGAGTTTTGGAGGAGACGCCCAAGGCTACCAGGGGTTAGAGGACGTCGCAGTTGAAATCAACATCCGCGCGACTGACTCAGATGACTTGTTGATTAGAGACGTCATTCACTCGTAGGCTATGGTTGTCGGAGCCGTGGCGCGGGCTTGCACAGCTTCAGCGATGCCCAGTGTTGGAATTGGGCAGCGTTACGTACCGCATACTCTTGATCGCAGGCGTTCGGTACAATCTTCTCGGGGATTAACCACCTGTGAGTTATGTTATGAATAGGTGATAGACCTGGATTCCTTGAGCAAATACATCAAGTGCCTAAGGTAACTAACAGACCAAGCAGCCTCCCTGGTGTTGGTAGCTGCCTTGGGCATGCCAGATACTTGGATTGCGATGATGTAAAGACAACGGAGGAGCCCTGGTTCGTCTGTTTTTGTTTGTTTTTGCTGCGTTCCTGATTCTTTCTTGGGCCCGACTTGTTTCTTCCATCGTCACCGGTGCGATATCAATGTCCGCCGGCGGTCACATTCCGCTCCCTCCTCTGGCTTTCTTTAATATCCACGAGGTATCCGACCAGACGCGTGTTATCTGTTCTCCAGTTACTCATGCGAAGCTCACGTGAATATCCGAGGCCGCGTGCTCTTGACACACATTCTCGAGTACTTGAGGGTCTATGCAACTGTGATCCCTGAAGCCGGAACCACGGCTTTTGACCATTTTCACCTTCGGAGCGGACTACTGTTCATGCAGACGATCCCGGTGGGTGGACGGTAGTATGCTACTCCTCCAATTGGGCGCTGACGTTGACCACCTGACGACAGAGGGCAATCAGCCGCGAGGTCTCGAAGGGGCGCGTAGGACGAATCGGCTTCGGTTCGTCGAGGTTTGCTGGTGGATTTCCGATGGGGGAGCTGTTTACAGAGGACAGGTTAGCAGCGCAAGCTGAGTAGAGTAGCAGAAGGCGTGCGCGTATCTTTGGAAGGCATAATGAGCCAGATTCCTAGGGCCGTAGGGGTGTGGGGGGATCGTCTCCTGTTTGTTGGTGAAGCGGACGTTTTCGCGTGGGACGTTTGGACGGAGTGGAGGAGGTGCAAATATCTTTGTCGGTGGATATTGGCGTCCTGTTGACTGAGATGGACGGCGTCACGGCACCTGTCGTTGAAGAATGGCTGGGAAGTCAGGCAAGGTACCTTGCTTGGTGAAGTACACCGGTGGACGACCACAGATGGTCGACGGTCATGAGGTCGTCGGGCGTTTAGCGATTGCAAAGTCAGTGGGAGTCAAGTTGCAGATTCGAAATTCGCCAGCACGCACGACGACGCGGACACGTGACCCGGATGCGACGGGCTGGCGCAGGCAGTTCCTGGTCGGCGGGCGCAGGTGCAAAGCGCATGGTGCAGAGTGCAGCAGGTGTCGGGCGGAGACGAGCCTTCCGAAGCAGGATTTCCAGATCGTGATGCCGTGGCAAGAGGAGAAGGCGCTGCTGCAGCACGCCATGCCTTGACGTGGCGCTGGACTAGGTAGATTTTACACCACAGTGGTTCCCGGAGACTTGCCTTGTGTCGTCTTTCCCCGGCTTTTCTCTGGCACTTTTGACACGAAGTCGTGCTGTCGCTGGGCCCATGTCACGATCTCCCCGGCAGCCCACCCCTCGCCGCCAATGCCGGCGGGCGTCGCCTGGGTGGCTTCGATTCTTTCCCTGCTGGGGATCCGGTCGAAACCCGTGAGTGACTTCTGGCTCCTTGGTCCAGAAATATATAGCTACTGACGATGATCCGGGCTTGCCTGTGGGCCTGGTGTGGTTGGCAATAACCGCCAGTATCCAAGTCAACATCAAGAGAACATAGGACTCCGATGAACGCCTTGCGCACGGTTACGCTGTTCGGTGCCTGACATGCAGCCACTTCAAGCCTGCAAAATAGAGAGACTTAATCAGTGAGAAACATCTGTTGGGGGAACTAAGGTTGACTTCCCGGACGTTGGTGCTAAAGAGGTTATTATTTTTATTGCCGAAATTGGTTGATTTGAGCCTTTGTAACTGGGTCGGAACGCGTATCGGAGGCGTTCAAGCTCAGTGTTCTTGGAGAGCTCATGACATAGATCTTGTTTGGTTTCCACGGCGGAGAAACCCACTGTCGATGGTGGTGAGGACTGGTACCTACTGAGTTGGACCGCATAGAGAGCAGGGGAATTGTCTTTGCATCCCAGGATGCGAATCCCGAGGTACTTAGGTACCTAATGTTATGCCCTTTAAGGTACCTTCCAGTGGCTAGGTACGGGGGACAACACTTGAGCGGCCATTTTGCTCCAGCCCCACCTGCTGACTTTCTGCTTCATGTTTGCTCCAACTTCCTCCGTCTTCCATCATCCACCTCCCTTCTCGCTTTGTCGACTCTCACTTTCGCCTATTCTCCTCCAGCCTCTTTGTCCTTGCTTGCTTTATCTCTCGTCCTCTTGAAGTCTGGCTACGACAGCCATCTCTCGTCCAACTGAACTTCGGCATACGTCCCCTCGCTGGTCCTCGCCGCCTCCTGCTGCTCGGCCTTGTCAACAAACGGTGCCCTGCCGTATCAACACTTCACCTAGAAAAGGGAACAAGATTGCGCGCATAAAAACAAGCTCCGTGAACATCATCAAGGATCGCTCTATCGCAGCTTTCTCCATCTCCAGCTTTCCATCCCGCCAAAAAGTCAGCATAACATTAGCTAACCACTCGCTCCCTCGCAGATGCTTGCCGCCGCAACACAGTCATTCGACAGAATTTTTACCACAAGGCCAACGAAGAAACGGACTCAGCGGAGAGAGTTGCATCCAAAAACGGGTCACCGCGCTCCAGGGGCGTAAACCCCTCAACCGCATCGACGCAACAGCACTCGCTCCCATCCGCCGCCTTCGAATGTCTCTATGCGGTGGGGAAGTGGCTGCTTGGAGCCAGTTTGTTCTTTTGGAGGCAGTCTTTGGCAGAATCGCTTGGGGGGAGGGGTTGATCAAGTGACATGAGGGCCAGCTGGGGTGGCAAATAGAGGGGAGGCAAGGCTGATTGCTCAAGTCGATGGATGACGGTGTCAGCATCATGACCTGGGCTAGGAGGAATCAGTCTTGGCAAAGCAGTTGATTGAGGTAGAAATCACAGAGGTTCGTTGGTATTCTCGCCAGGGGGTGTTTCAGAGCCGCTGGCCAGCTAAGATACATACATAGCTGACTCTTCCGCAGTCAAGGACATACCATCGAGGGAAATGGGATTACTGGGGAAAGGTGTATAGATCATCTTTGGGGCTAAATTGCCGTCGAATACGCAGTGATAAGGTCGAAAACCCTCCTGCATGTCAAAGACCATTAAATGTGGACGTGACCGTTGCGGATCAGTGGTAGTGAGTACGAGACGAAGATGGAGAGAGCCGCAACGATATAAAATAGCCCATGACCGCCTGCGTTCGGTGGTAAGTGACCGGCTTATGAGCCGGGTGTCACTGAGCTTCAACGGCGGGCAAGACCCCAAGTCTTTATGTATCCATTTTGGCGTTGTCGCCTACTAGGCAGTGGAAGGATGTCGCGGGGAATGCGTGGCTCAGCCGTACTACGCTACGTATAGCACTATCTATAGGTTCCCTAAAGGGCTTACTAAGCAATTAGCTACTTAGCTTATATCTACTAGAGAGGGGATTATTCCCTCTTTCTAATTTAACTATTTTTCTATATATAAGGGTCTTACTTACCTTTAGTATTCTATTATAGTTATAAATTTAATTTATATTTAATAATCTTTTTATTATATATAAAATATAAAAATATAAGAGAGACCCTTTATATTTTTCTTAAACTTTCT